>PVKB01004201.1:0-154386 GCA_004027205.1 Ctenodactylus gundi | reverse complement strand
CCCACTTTTGTCCCTGGGCAACAGCCTGAGAAGATTCTGCACTCTTCCACTACGCTCCCCCTAGACCCCTCCTTCACCTAGGGTGTTTTTCTGGTACTTTTCCATTCCTCTCTGGGGCCAGGTGTCCAGCCACAGATATTCTGTTTGGCAACTTGAGTGTGGACAAGGGAGATATTGTTTATTGTTTAAGCTGGGTAATTGACTTAGGAAATTAGGGTGGGGGTGCACTACTACTAAGCTATCAAGCTGGGGTCTTTCACAGTGACATAAATTATTATGTTTTCCTTCTTTTCCTGAGTTTGGCTAGAGCTTTATTAATCTTTAATCTCATGTATTCTTTTAAAGAGCCAACTCTTTGATTCATTGACCTTTTATATTTTTGGTTCAATTTCATTTATTTCTCTGAATTTTAGACTTTCCCTTCTTTAATTGATTTTAGATTTGCCTTATTCTTGTTTATCTAGTAATTTATCTGTGTCATCAGATGGGTTGAGATTGTTGTGTTTTATTCATAACTATAAATTTCTCTCTTAGTACTCTTTTCATCATGTGTTATAGATTTATATATATATATATATATATATATATATATATATATATATATGCAACACAGTTATTACATTGAGCTTGAGAATTTTATGCACACGTACATGCACACACACACATGCGCACGCACACACACACACATAGCATCAAATTCACAATCCCTTTTCCTCTCCCATTTTCATCCTCCTGGCCCCTTCTCCCCATGATTCCCAACAACTCATCTGTTTGGCTCTATTATTTATGCATGTTTTGGGTTTTCATGTTAGAGAAACCTTGCAATATGTAACTTTTTGAGGCTGACTCACTTCACTAAGCATGATGGTATAAAGCTATGCCCATTAACATACAAATGACTCACATATATCTCTCTTTATGGAAAAGTAGTACTCCATTGTGAACATGCACCATATTTTTTTGTATCTGCTGGACAGTTAATGGATATTTAAGCATCTCCTATGATTTAGCTATTGCTAGTTTTGATGCTGTATAAATGGGTATACTTATATCTCTGTTATATGTTGATTTTAGCTCTTTTGGAAAGATATCCAGACAATGTATCATTGGATCAGATGTGTTGTGGTTGGTTTTGATCTGGAGTGTCCCCCCAAAGCCTTATTTTCCTATGTATACTGTGTAGGGTTGGGAGGTGGGGCCTGGCTAAAAGAGGTTTGGGCTTGACCTGAAGGTAAGTGTGCTGGTTCCATCCTTCCTTTCAGTCTCTCTCTCTCTTCCACCATGCTGTAAGAATTTCTGCCCCTGGAGCTCTGGTCCTGCCCATGCTCCAGTCCTGCCGTGTGCTTCCATCATTTTCTAGCCATCCACCTGTGAATGGACTATGACCTTCTGAAACTGTGAGCTACAATAAATCTTTCCTCTCTAAGTTGCGGATGTTGGGTATTGAGTCACAGGGATGAAAAAGTAAATAAGACAAAATGAAATATTTGTTTTCAGCTTTTTTTTTTGAGAAGTCTCCAGACTCCGTAGTGGATTTATCAGTTTACTTTCTCATCAACTTCATTGATTTCTGCTCTGATCCTTATAATTTCTTTTCTTCTATTACTTTTAGATTTGGATTGTTCTTGTTTCTCTAAGATGTTGAGGTGCATCATTAAATTCTTTATTTGGGATTATTATTGGGATGTGTGAATTCAGAGCCATAAATTTTCCTCTTCAACCTATCCATAAGTTCTGATGTGATGCTTTTCCATCATTATTTAACTCAAAGAAGTTTCTGATTTCTTCCCTGGTTTCTTCTGTGGCCAATTGTTTGTTCAATAACTTGTCAATTTCCATGTATTTCTATAATATCTGCAGTTTTCTATTGATTTCTAGTTTCATTCTACTATGATATGAAAGTATTCAATAAATTATTTGAACTCCTTTTTAATTATTTAAGCATGCTTTATGGCCTACAATATGGCCTATTTGAAAAATATCCATGTGCTGCTGAGGAAAAAAAAAATGTATGCTGTTGATGTTGGATAAAATACTCTGTGAATATTAGTGAAATCCAAATATTCTGTAGATTAGTTTAAACCTAATTTTGGCTTGTTAGTTTTTTTTGTCTAATTGACCTATGATAGTGGGATATTGAACGTCCCTACTATAATTGAATAGGGGTATACTTGGCTTCTCAAGTCCAGTAATTTTTGCTTTGTGTGTTTTTTGATGGGCAAGTTGAGACCAGCAGCATGAAGTACTATTATAGTGGTATATTTTTTACACCTGTCATCATTATGATGCTTCACTTAGTATTATTTGTTCTACACTTTTATTAGTATGTTGTCCTCTTTCTCTTGTTTTCTGTTCTCTGAGATCTTTGGTGCTATTGGTCTCTGTCTAAGATTTCTTTAACTGTTTTCTGCAATGTTGGTCTAGTCGTCATAAATTTCTTTAGGTTTCCTTTATCATGGAAATAGTTTAATCCTCCCTCTATTTTGAAGGATAATTTTGTTGGATATAAAGTCTTAGCTGACATTTATGTTGTCTAAGCAGTTAGATGATGTTGTTCCATTGTCTCCTAGCATTCAAGGTCTGTGTTTAGAAGTCCACAGTTAGCCTGATGTCTTTTAATTCTTTTAAGTTACTTTTTGTTTTTATCTTGTAGATTTCAGTATTCCCTTTTTTGTACTGGATTTCTGGGATTTTTATTATAATGTTCCATGGACAGTCACATTTCTAGTCAAGTTTATTTAGTGTTCTATATGCCTATGCATATCTATGTGTTCAATGTCAATTTCTTTTACAAGATTTGAAATTTTTTCTATAATTTAATTGAAGCTATCCTTTAAACCTTTTGTTCTGTCCTCCATTTTTTTCGGTACTCTCAGAATTTTGGAGTTGATTTCTTTGAATCATCCCTCAGCTACTACATCCAGTCTCTTTCTTGCTTTTGCCTTTTTTAGTCCTGATTGACCACATTGCCCAGTCTGTCAACCTATCTTCAAGATCAGATAATCTATCTTGAAAATATTTGAGCTGATTTGGCATTTTTTATATTCATGTCAGTTTTTGTATCCTGGAATTCAGCTGTCAGTCATTTATAAATGTTCCATGATTTCCACTGCCTTCCTTATCTCTTTAATTGTGTCGTCTCTATAATCCTTCAGTTCTTTAATCCATCAACACTGCTGTTTCTTTGATTATATACATTTTGAACTCCTGGACGATCTCTCTCATTTGTTTAAGCATCTCTTGCTTGTCTCTTTGGCCATTAGTTCCACTTGCTTTCTCACTTTAATTCCTGTAGGTCCTGGTATTTCAAACTCCTTGGTATCAGCTTCTGGGAAGACAGTCCTTTTTGCAGATGATATATAGTCTCATTTCCTATTGTATTGCTGTGGGTTGTAGATCAAGCAGTATCAATGAAATTTGACTCTACTATGCAGACTCTCCTGTTACACTATTTCTACTCTTGCAATTTCCTTGAAGTCATTCAAATTCTAGTAGTTATGTCTGGTTTTACCTTACTCAGCTATCAATTTGAGAGATCTTTTTAATGACCAACCTCCTGCTAGTTACATAATCTCTCACTTTGCAGTGAAAGAGGAGCAGATTACAAAACTATGTGGTCTACAAACACTTTTGGTGGCCTACATTGAAAATAAAGATTAATATCTATCTCATCATTGACAATTTGAATAAAAAGATTTACAGTAATGTAATCTAGGACTAAAATTTATTGACAGAAACTACATATTTATGGTTAAACATAATAGATAGCAGCTATAGGCTTATGATAACAAGATATCTATTCATACAACATTCCCCTTGTGACATTATAAATGTGTTCTATACCTCTAATTGAAGTTTCTATATAGATTTTCTAGCAACATATTAGAAGAATTTGTTCAAGAGAACACTAAATTATTCTTGACAATAAAAAGTCTACATTACTGATCTATGTCTAGTTAATAGTATACAATTTTTGCTTCTCTACATGTCCAGTAATATTGCTGTGAGTTATCAATATTTAACTATACTTTTAATAAGTGTGATAGAAATGGAGATAGAGCAGATCATGACTAATATTTAACTTTGAATGTGTGATAAACAACAGAAGATTATTTATAGAATACAGAAAAACATGTCAAAGTTCCAACATAAGGTTAGAGGATGGTGAATAAACTTAAGCCCTGTAAACCAAAGTATGAAGAAATGAGGAGAGTTATGAGTAAACAGAAAGATTATGTCCTCAGAATCTTTAGAAAGGCTTTTTCAAAAAAAGCATAAAGAGATTGTCCAGAGAAAGAAAAGCAGAAACTAACAAATAATGGAAGCAGAGAAAGGAAAAAACACAAAAAATTAAAAAGGAAAAAAAAAAAACACAAATCATTAGTAGAATAAAATACCAGTTCAGTATACTCACATAAAACTATCAAAATGAGGGCAATGTCCAAAAAAAAGAAAAAAATTCATACTCCTGTATAGTATTTGTATGGAAAGTGTCCATACCCAAGACCTTGGATTCTCTCTGAGGGGGCACAGCAACCATTTTCTCCTTTTCTTCCTGTGACCCAGGCTGTTTGGGCCTGTCAGCAGGCAGTGACTACAGAAGTCCTCCAGCTCTGAAGCCTGGTTAAGGGGACTGTCCCTGCCTCCCAACCACATCTGGGATGACTCAGCATTCCATCATGCCATAGCCAAGGTATGCTATTGGGGCTAAGAGCCACAAAATTGCCTGGTGCTTTCCAGACAGTTGACCTAACCTCTCATACACTTGCTACTTGCAGGCTCACTGTGCAAGAGATGGCCAAGGACACTGGCATTTTGCAGCTTCAGCTCTTACCCTAGGCCCTCATTTCATCCAGGAACCCATGCTCACATCTAGTGATATTCAGTACCCTTCCTCTGATCCTCTGATCACTTTTCAGGGCCACCAAGTCCTCAGCCTTCCCAGATAAGGCTGCAAAAGCAACTTCTAAACCAAATCTCTGTCTTCCAACTGAATCACTCACAGAGACTTACAACATTATTCTTAGCTGTCACTCTCTTGGCTCTCCCTCCCTCAGATATGATGCAGTTTTCTTTAAAAGTCTTTGCCTATGTCTATGCATTCAAAAGCTTTACACATTTTATCTTTCAGTTTACTCAATGTTTTTGTTTTAACACTTAGATATTTGATTCACTTTGATGTGATTTCAGTACAGTCTGAAAGATATGAATCTAGGCTTATTCTTTTGTATGCACATAACCAACCAGTTTTTCCAGCCTTATTTATTAAAGAAGCTATGTTTCCTCTAGAAAGTGTTCTTGGTTCATAGGTCAATGATCAAAGGAATAAAGTTGCCTGCGGCTGGCTGTTTCTACACATTCAATTTTGTTCCATTGACCCACAGGTTTTATTTTTTTCCCATTTTATTAATACATATAAGTGCAAAAATTGAAGTTTACAGTGATCTTGAAGATTTTGTGCAGATACATATAGTGGCAAGGTTACAAGACCTTTCCCTCTCTCCTTTTGGCTCTCCACCTGTCCACCCTACCCACACCCAGTTCCCATTATTTTTCACATTAAATTCAGTGAGATAATTGTGACTTGGGTCTCTCATATCAGAGAAAACATTTGATATTTCACTTTCTGCTTCTGACTCACTTCACTAAGCATAATGGTCTCAAGTTGCCTCCATTTGCCTACAAAAACCTCCAACCTATCTGATTTTATAAATGCATAGTATTCCACTGTGTATAAATACCACAATTTGTGTATCCAGTGGTCTGTTGATGGGTATTATGGTGTCTTCCATATTTTAGCTATTGTCAGTTGTGCTACTGTGAACATAGGTATACATATATCTCTCTTATGTGTTGTTTTTAACTCTTAGGGGAATATTCCCAGAAGAGGTATGGCTGGACTGAAGGGGATATTTATTTCCAATCTTTTGAGATATTTCCATACTGCTTTCCATTGTGGTTGTACCAGTTTATAATCCCACCAGCATTGCAGGAGTTTGTTTCTGTACAAAATCCATGTAATATTTATCATTGTTGGTTTGTTACATAACTTGCGATTTGGCTGTGATGTCCCCTGCTTTGACATTTTCTCTCAGGAATGCTTTGGCTATTTTGAGTCTCTTCTGGTTGCATATAAATTTTAGAATTTTTCTAGCTCTGTAAAGAGTGTTGTTGATTTTTTTATCAAGATCCCATTAAACTTGCATATCATTTTTGTTAGTACGACCTTGTTGACAATATTAGTCCTATCTTTCAAGGAGCAAGATTTTTTTCTCTGTTTTCTAATCCATTCTTCTATCCTGAAAGCAAAGAGTACTGGTTATACGATTTTTGGACACAGAAGATTTCAAGCAATAATAATAATAATAATCAGAAGAGACAGCCACTATATATTGATGAAACTTATTGAGAAGGAAGTTTTTACAGTTATAAATATATGTGTTCCCAATGCTGGTGCAACCAAGTTTATGCAATAAAAATAGTAAACATAAAGTAACAGACAATTCCCAGTACAAAAATAGTAGAGGACTTCACTTTCCCACTCTTAAAAATTGGTCAGCCAGACCAACAAATAAGCAAAAAAAAAAAAAAGGACAGTTAAATCCCATTACTGAACAAATGACCTTCACTCATATCTACAATGTTTCATCCAACATCAACAGAATACACTGTTTTCTCAGGAATTCATAGATCCTTTTCCAAAACAGATTATATTGTAAGCTGCAAGGCATGCATAAATAAATACAAAGACTTAAAATAATCTCCAGCATTCTATTAGATCATAGTAGAATTAAATTAGAGATTAAAAGTAAAAGAAAACACAGAAACTATGCAAACAAATAGAGAATATAAATATTACTGAATAATTAACAAATTGCAGTAGAAGTTATAAAAATGAAAAGCTTATACAATCAAAAAACAAGGAAAGCAGGTCTATGAGGAAAATTTATAGCTGTGAATGAACATTTTGAAAAGTAAAGTAGAAATGCAGAGGTGGCAGTAGAAAAGGATCTCCCAGTTAGCAGCTCCATCCATTAATATCAAAAAGGCTGAGATATGGAAAAACTAACACGAACTATCTGCACGAACAAGCTAAGAGAAAGAGAAAAGCTCCTGGGATTCAAAGGAAGCCAAAAGTGTTCTAAAACTCATGGAAACTTCAGAAACTGAAAGTAATCTGGAAAGGAGAATGTACCTATCAGAAAGCTGTCTCACCTGCCCACCAGCTGCCTATGAACGGTCAGCTACCGCAAATAAAAAGTAATCCCAGAACCAAACAAAAAAGGGGCCGTGGATCTAAACAAAAGAGGGCTAAGTACCACCTTTAGAAAAAGCCTACAAGGACAGCAAACTGTAAACACAGGGTAAGTTTTCTCCCTGAAAGTGTCTCCTTCAGTTCAGAAGGTCAGTAGATGAGAAGTAAGTCCTAGCATTGCCACAATAGGAAGTGACTTACTTAATCAACAGCCAATATGAAAAGGCTATTGAGTTGAACTATTTTTGGAAATAGAAGCCACAGATGGGACACATTCCAGGGATACTGTAAAGCAGTGACCGCGAAAGAGTTGTCAAATGAGACAGAGAAGAGAGAACCAGACTCAGGTCTCCTAAATGGTCTCAGGAATGGTGGGAACAATTTGTGGAGACCAGAGTAACCCCACCCACTGCTGAGAGAAGCCGGAACAGCCATGAGTATTTTGCTGAGAGGGCTGGTTGGAATTCTTTGGCCTGTTTGATTGCCTGTGTTGGCTACTTCCAGAATAAAGCTCAGTGATTTCTTTGGCTCTCACTCACTGTCATAAGTGCTCAGAGAAGTGCCTCAGGTTGACCACTGAAGTGAGAACTTTCAGAGCAAAAACAAGTTTTTGCAGAAGGATTAGAGCAAGTCTCCTCCCCTGGGAAGCAATAAATGATGAACAGGCAATCACAGTAGGCCACAATTTGATTTCTTCTCATCCTCTCATCCATATACGTTTGACAGAGGATTTTAACAACTCGAGGGCATGGAAGGGGACTATTTACCTGTCTTATTTACTTATTCATTGCTGAGACAAAATGTCCAACATCCACAACTTAAGTGAGAACAAATTTAGTTGAGTTCAGTTTCAGAATGTCTCACATAGTCCAGTCATAGGCAGTTGGCAATGGTGGAAGCACATGGCAGAGTGTAGAGAGCTGCTCATGTCATCGCAAACAGAAGCAAAATGAAAGCAGGAGCTAACCAATGTCTGAAGACCTTGTCAAAGCTAGAGTTGTCTAAGAAAAAGGCTATAAAATGCTTCCTATACATTTCTTTACTTACTTCAAGCTGCCAGTCTGGGCTCCAGTACCAAGTGTAGGTACAGCGCCCTGCCCTGGGCATCCCTCAATCTCAACAACTTGCACAATTCCTCTGGTTCAATCCATAAGCATCTGCACCTTACAGCTATCTCCCGACAGCACACAGTTCTACAGCTATCCTACTACATCGAAACACATGAAGCTCTTGGAGGACACTCTAGATACAAACCACACCATTACCCAAATAGAGAACATTTTTTAACTCATTTCAATAGTTCTGTTTCAATTTTGGTTTTTTGTCTCTGTGATTTTTTTTTTGATGTTTTTGTTTGTTATAGTTTTTTTCTTTTTTTTGGACTTGTGCTTTCTGAACTTTTGAAAAGAACGTTTATGAAAAAAGAGTGTGCTGCTCTCAGGGTGTTTGTTTACGTCGTGTGTCATCACTATATAATTTCTCATATTTAAATGTTAAACAAAAAGAGCATTTTCATGGCAGGCATAACCTATGATATGACCTCATTTTATTAAGTAAAACCATTTTTAATACATTTTGAAGGGTAAAAATTCAGACCAAAATATTTTAATATTCATGGTATGGTATTCTTACCGATTGTGAACAAATCTTGGGGCCCATTATTATTGCTGAGTGATTTTGCAGTACCTTAAGATGTTCAAATTGTTGTTCTCTGATAGACTTTCAAATTTGCACATGAATTTCTGTATTGAATAGGTTGTTATCAGTGAGCACTGAAATTAGAGGTACAAATGTAATAAATGACTATATGTCTTATACTGTATTTAGCTTTTCAGGTCCAAGTAAAATCCAGAATAAAATATTTAAACCATAAAAAATAAAAATAAATAAAAAGAGCCTTTTTATAAACTTTGGTGATATTCTCTCTATTTTTTCATTCATTCTCTTATTCCTCTTTCTTTTGGTTACTGTTAGAAAATTTAATTTACTTTCTTCTAGTCTTCAACTGAAATTTTATCTCACTTGAGCACTTCTACTCTTTTTCCTTTTTCTCCAAAACTAACCCATTGACCTGGTTCTTCTGTTCCATACCTTCACAATTCTTTTTACTATTGTTAAATATTAGTAATCTAAAGCAACAAATTTTAGCCTATTAAGAGGGGTTTTGTGCCATTTTTTTGGTAAACCTTTTTGCTATTAATGTATGGCCAACACATTAATGCATACATCTTTTTTCTTATAAGTGATATATAGTGTTTTCTTTAGTGAATCTTTTTAGCAGGTACATGTCTGGTTTGTTGAGATTTTATAGTAAGAGAGAAATATAGTTGTAGAACTTAGTTTATTATTCTGGTATTTGAATAATTAATTTGTCTTAGATTATATCACTACTGATTTCTTTCCTACTCTTAACGGCGCATAGTGGCTAAAGCCTATTTAAAGTTATTAACTTTTTATTATTTAGTTTAGCTTAAGCTATTAAGACAGAATTCTTTTCTACTACTAAGAGTAATACAATGTCACATTTAGTAGATCTTTTTGTTAAATCAATATTTGATTTGTCTATATAACTGTATTAAATTAAATCATATTTCAAATGCTAAGGGTGAGATAGTATCATATTCAATTGTTTCTATAACATTTGAATAATAGGCTTGCCTTAAATTATATTTTACTATATATTCCCTTATGTTAATGAGTACATTGTGTTTTATCTCGTTTCTCATTGTGTGCCAATAACTGATTTGTATTTGAGTTACTGACATGACTATGAGTCATTTCTCCCATACCAAAAGGTGTTCAGGAATCAGGACTTTAATAAAAGCCTGGGCACTAAGAATATCTTAAAATTCACTTTCTCAATAGGTAGAAAACAGGAATAAATACCAAAATATAATCAACTCAAGTAAACACTAAAGAAAGACAAAATATAACTGAAAAGATCTATACCATAGGGAGAGAGATTTTATTCTGACCCTAAATTATTTTCAACTCTCAGAAAAAGAACCATGGGAAAACAAGGTAATAATATGTGTAAAAAAATTTCTACTTTTCTAAAAACTATTTCATGATTCCAGAGAAACTTACAGAAAAATATATTCAAGAAACTATTGAAGGTAATATTAGCTAGTTAGAAAAAGAAACATTTAAGCAAATTCAAAGGGTTTTTAATATCTTTAAAAGTGAAATTTACTCAATACATAAAAGTCTTAATTGAGAAAAATGTTTAGTGAATATATAAAAGACACAAACTAAAATCTGAGTTACAAAAGGCAATGAAACAGATGATATAGAATTCACAGAAGTAGAAAACAGACAAGAAATCAAACTGAATTTCAGAACATAAAATCTTCAATTAAAAGTATAGGAAGTCAGCTCAAGCATTGTGCAGGCAGAGTATTGAACTTTGGAGATATTATTGATGAATGAATTTATGTACTCCGTGATATCCTATATCAAAAAGACAATAAAATAGCTGAATACAATAGCTGCCAAGTGACTTGAAGAAAGCTATCTTTAGAATTATGGGACAGAAAGAAAAATTAGATGGCAACAGAAAAGAAATAAATAATATATTCCTAAAAATCATAGCGATTTTTCTATTATCTAAAAGTAAATTAATATTGAGGTATAAGAGGCATATTCTGTATAAAAATAACGTCAAATAGAAAAGCATCTCTCCACAATACATCACTATCAAAATATCAGGAATTTGAAGTGAAAGGAAAATATTAAAATCTACAAGAGAAAAACAGAAAGTGATCTACAATGGCAAGCCTATCATAGCAATGGATTTCTCAGAACAAACTTTTAAGGTCAGGAGAGGTTGGAGTAAAATCTTTGAAGCACTAAAAGAAAGTAATGTCATCCTAGGCAGTTGAATTTAGCAAAATTATCCTTCAAATTTTTGGAGAAATAGAAGTTTCCAACACACACACACACACACACACACACACACACACACACACACGCACGAATTCTAAAGAAATGTATGGCCCATAGACCAGCATTACAGAAAATACTACAGTGTCTTAGTGACATAGAAGTAACAGCACTGAAGAATCCAGAGAAAGAAATCATTAAAGAGGAAAATAGCTGGGGCTGTTTGTACAAGCTTGTAATTTTAGAACTGTGACAGAAAAAAAAGCAATAAGATTATGACTTTTAATCTAGTCTAGGTTATCTAGTGACTCAATGAGTCCATGTCTTAAAAATCCGAACAATACAATAGGCTGGGCATGTAGCTCAGTATAAAGACCTTGAGTGTAATTTTAAGTATCACAAAGAGGGGACAATGGCAAGATTCAGTAAATATCTTACAATAATTAATTTAAATATTACATAGTCTTAATTGTGTAATCAAGATACATTGACTGATAGATTGAATTAAAAAATGAAACTCAATAGTTTGTTGCCTGCAAGAGACACATGTTGCCCACAAAGAAACAAAGTTTGATAGTAAAAGGACAGAAATTAATAATCCAAGCATCTGGAGCCCGAAAACAAACAAGATTAGCTATACTACTCTAAGACAAAGCAAACTTCGAGCCAAAAAAACACAAGGGACAAAGACGTACACTACATATTAAAAAGAAAAAAGTACAATAGGAAGTGTTCACAATTACAAATTATATAGGCTCCCAATGTTGTAGCAACTAACTTCCTGAGAGAAAAACTACCATACATGAAAAGACAAATAGGCTTTAATTCAATCACTCTAGGGGGTGTCAATACTCCACTCTTACAGACAGGCAGGTCAGCTAGAAAACAATAACTACAAAGAAGTATCAGAGCTAAACCACAACATGGAACAAATGAATTTGATTGATATCTATAGAGTTCCATTTTTCAGAAGCACTCAGAACTTTTTCCAAAATAGACCATATCTAGAAAATAAGGCATATTAAATAAATGAAAAGAGTTAATGTAACTCCTTGCATACTTTCAAGTCATAGAAGAATGAAACTGAAAATCAGTAGTAAAATAAACTACAGAAACTACACAAATGCATGAAGATTAAATTATATGTTACTAAAAGTAATGGAGCAGAGAAAAAAGCCATGGAAGAAATCAAATAATTTCTAGATACAAATGGCAATGAAACCACATCATATCAGAATCTATAGGACAAAATGAAAGCAGTGCAAAGGGGAAAATATACTGCTATGAATGCACATGTTAAAGAAAGGAGAACAATTTGAAATAAAGAATCCCTCCAAAGTCCCAAGGAAACAATAATGATCCAAATCAAAATGTAGCAGAAGGGCAGAAATTATAGGGATTAGAGCACAAATGAATGAAGCAGAGACTAAATACATATGATCAATGAATCAAAGAGGTGGTTCTTCAACAAAATAAGATTTAAAAACCCCTAGTCAACCTCAACAAAAGAAGCGAAAAAATATTACTGAATTAGAAATAAAAATGCTGAAATCACAACTGATGCTGCCAAAATCCATTGGAGTACAAGAAACTATTTTGAGAACATATTTCAATAATTTGGAGAGTTGAAGAACTTTGAAGAAATGAATATCTTATTAGATACACGTGAGATAACTATATTGTAACAAGAATATATAAAAATTCTAAGTGGACCAATAACCATCAATGAAATCGAGGCAGTAATAAAGTGCCTACCAATTAAGAAAAGCTAAAAACCCCAAAGATTCCCAACGGAATTTAAGGGAAGAGCTAACATCAACACTTCTCAAATTTTTCCATGAAATTGAAAGAAAAGGGACACGTCCAGATTCCTTCCAGGAAGCTGGCGTTATCCTTACACCAGAACCAAAAACTGAATATAATTGGCGTTTTTCTGCGTCCTCAAAAATTTTCTCAAATCATTCAGCCTTTTCTGAGCTACTAGAGGCAATGAACATTATGACATATAATGCAATTTCATGCCATTGGCTTTATTAGCATTTGTACCATCTGCAAATGTCATCAAAGTGAACAAAACAAATAAAATTTTGGTATTATTTAAAAATTAAGTTTACCCTGCAGAACACCTGAAATTGTCTAGGAATTCCCAGTGGTCCCTCACACACAGCTTGAGAAATTCTGCACTAGGCAATGTTTCTCAACATTTAATGTGCATAAAATCCCATGATGCTTTTGTTAAAATGCAAGTTCTTGTTCAATAGGTCTAGAAAGAGGCTCTGTTTCTGAGTCTCTGAGCTTCCAGATAATGGCATAATGCCATTATACATGTCTACACATGTATAAACATGTATAATGGCATGGAAACACTCCATTATACATGGTATATAAACATTTACATGTCTATACACCACATACATGCTTATACATGCATAAACCACATGTATGCTTATACATACATAAAATACATATGTTTATACATGTATGAACCATATACATGTTATACATGTATAACCCTATACGCGTTTATACATGTATGGCCATACACATGGTTGTACATGTATGTCCATATACATGTATAAACATTATATACATTATACCTGTGTAGCCATATAGAAACACGTATAACCATATATAACCATATACATGTTTATACACCATGGTGTATACATGATGTATAAACATGTATAATGCTATTATGCATGTTTATACATATCCTCCTATTGATAAGTGGCAAGATTTACTTTGGTATCACACAGTCGAATATTAATTTGTAGCTCAAGACCTTTCTTTCCAACCATGTCATCCTGAATGAGATGTACGATTTATAAGAATTGTTGCCATTCTCAAGAAGGAATAAGAATTATATCAGATATCAGTTGGATATTTATGCTTTGGATTTATATAGATAGATGCAAATGTGAAATTTGTTTTTGCCCTATTAGAGAGAATAATGTCAGGAATTTTTCTCATTTCCCTGTCAACAAAATTGTAAATAATGTTAGTATCAATACATACGGTAATTTGTTTCATCTTGAAAGTAGCCACAGTGAAGAATATGAAATGAGTACATATTTTGTGTTCTCACTTAAGTAGTACAGTGGTAGTAGATTTGCATTTGGTAATTGGAAAGGATCATGGGCAGTTAAGTTGGAAAGCATCATAATGATAGACATGTAATCTACGAGAATAGACCATGGGCTGAAATACACATCATAAACCTATGCCCAGGATTCCACCAAGAAATATGTTTACTAGAAAGTGTTGAGATTTTTGGACAAGTCAAATATATATCACTATCAAAGGTGTGATATTTGAGAGCTAATTTTCTAAATTCAAACAGATTAGGTAAGATTTCTAGAATAGCTTATGGTGAAATGTTTGACATATTACTTAATTCCATGGAAAAATATGATATGGTCTTCACTGCATACTAGAGTCAAAGAAATCAGAATACTACAATGGGAATGAGTGCCCGCATAGAGAACGATAATAGGACCTAAGTCTATTGTCCCTTATCATTTGTTGATCCAAAGACTATAAGTGTTTATGCATATGTGAATGTATTCTTTTAACAAATATGTTGTCCATTATGGATAATTGGAGTCAGTAACACTTATGAGTTACTATGAAAATGCTTATGAAGATTTGCAGATATTTAGAAATGAAGGTAATGAAAACCCAAACACAGAAATGCAACTTGAAAGAGAAGCTCAATGAATTAACTCCAGTATTTGGGGTGTTTAGAAAAAAAAAAAACACGGATGTGTCTCAGTTCTTGCACTGAGTACAACTCAGATCTGCAGGAAATTCATCATTGCGGAAACGTATCTAGCACTGTGTGCAAGGAAGTCGAGTATAACATCAGTGAGCGGGGCAGCTCCGTGCAGTGGCTCCTGGGCAGTCATTCACCCCTTAGTGCTCAAGATATTTGCAAGAAAGAGTCCCCTCAGATTAGGACACTAAGGAGGATGCAAACCAGAAATTAGTGATCAGCTTGAGTCTAACACTAAGGACAAAAAAACATTAAGTTCACACTTCTGGATAGCTACCCAGAACTGGGCATGGGCAAGAAACTTCGTGACTGCCACGATAAAGCCATTCCAAAGTGGGCACACTTCTACTTTGACCTAAAATACCACCAAGATCTGTGCCCACAAGATACTGCAGCAAAAACGGCCCACTTTCAAATGCCACAGAATTCAGCCCACATGCATATTCTACCCCACAGATGAAAGAAAGAAAAAAAAGCTTCTGAGCTAGCTTAGGTGACGGTGAGTTAAAAGCTGCTGAGAGACAAAAAGATGAAAGTTCACTTGATGAAACCTAAGCATTACTTATGTCATGGGCAAGGTGAAAGTTCTATGTGATGTTTAGTGTGGGAGAGTGAGCATGGCATGATGTACACACCTCAGATGCATGGAGGGAACAGATTAGAGCAGCCACAGGAATTTTCTCCCGTTTTATTAGCACATATATGCACATTACACGAGGGTTGTGATGGACTTGAGTATTTTGTGCATATGTATATTACATCAACATTACAAAACCTTCCTCTAACTCATTTTTTTCTTACTCATTTTTAACCTTCTCTCCTCTTCCTTCATCCCCACTAAGTCCCAATACCATACTCATTTGGTTCTATAAAATACTTGTATTCTGGGTTTCTCACAGAAACCGTGTGATATTTAACCTTCTGAGTTTGACTCAGTAAACATGATGGTCTCATGTTGCTTCCATTTGCCTACCAAATCCTCAGACCTATCTGTCTTTCTGGAAGAGTAGTACTCCTCTGTGTACATATACCACACTTTAAAAAAAAATCTATTGGTCTGTTGATGGGTATTTTGGTGTCTTTCACAATTTAGCTGTTGTTAGTTGTATTGTTCTGAACATAGGTGTACAGGCATCTCTGTTATAGTCTGCTTTTGACTCTTTTGGAAAGATACACAGAAGAATCACTGTATAGGATGGAATATTTATTTTCGGCCTTTAGAGATATCTCCATACTGCTTTCCATAGTGGTTGAACCAGTTTACAGTTCCACCAGCAATATAAAAGCGCCCCCCCCCCCCGAACCTCGCTCGCATCTATTGGCATTGCTGATGAGGGAAAATACAGGGATCAAAGAATTCTAAAGCTCATTGGAGAACAAGGTACCTGTGCATCCTTCTTTTACATCAAAACAATCACATGTATGTAATTATGGGAAAGTAACAAAAACCTCAGGGTAGTCAAGCCCATCAGAGTGCAGTTGAAATGTAACAGAGCTGTGACTACAGAAGTAAAGACAGGCAGATTCAGCAGTGGCTCCAGACCCCTAATATTCTTCTGGAAAGTAAGAAAGAAAGTCACAGGACAAAAACAAGTTCAAGCATCTTATAGCCAAAGCAACAGAGAAGGCTTGAAGCTCAGCTTCCAATAGCTTGTAAAGACAAGGCCTCTCGTTTTTTTTTTTTTTTTTTTTTTATGTAAAGAGTACATAGTTATAGTAAGACTTAAGTGTAGAAAACATAAATAGTACTGAAAGGACTCATGTCTTAGTTTTTCTTATTTCATTTTATTAGTGTTTTTCTAAAATACACAATGGTTATATAGAGCTCGGGTAGTTTTTGCTATATGTCACAATAGCATTACGATCCTTTCTCTTCCCCTTAATTTAAGTGTGTTTTGTTTCCACTTTCTTTTTCTTTTATTGTCTCCTTTAATGTAGTGTGTGTGTGTGTGTGTGTGTGTGTGTGTGTGTGTGTGGTATTTGCATGGATAAAAAGAATTAATTACAGCTTTAATTAAAATAGTGTCTTTTGTGGTTATGTGGTCAGGTTAATTCCCACAGATAGCTGAGCAGGAACGATTGAAACACAGCCTTCTAGGAGTGTTCCAGTTGGTTCTGACAGTTCTATCAGTTCCGATCTAGACATATGTGTCCCTTCTTCCTCTTTGCTCCGCGTCTGAATACAACTTTCAAACCTCTTCTGTGCCCATCTTCATTACAAACACGAAAACAAAGTCACCAAATTTCTGCATTTTTTCCTTATACTTTCTATCATATCTATTTCTTATTCTGTGCTTCTTGAGCTACTTTTTTCCTCTTCTTGCTTCATTCTTCTCTCATCCTTTAAGTGCAAGCCTACTTGTCAACTGCATTATTGTATTCTTTCCATAGGTTGTTGAAAAATGTCATGGAATTGTAAAAAAGCAAAATTTAAAGTATATTGCCAATATATGATCGGTTCTGTAGATGCCAGTAAAACCAGTGTTTACCATTGCTTTGCAATACACATCAACAACTGAGTCTACTACATAGAGTAGGTATCAGAGGTATACATAAACACAAAAGTTTAACTAAAAAAGTCACATTATAGAAAAATGAGTACAAACTAAAAAGATTTTTATGGAAGTGACAGAGTTTTTGTTTCATAATAAATCTTTACCACTGCAGAGAAACACGTATACATAAACAAATAAGGCAAGGCATATTCTCACCCAAAATCTTAAATTCTAAAAAACTGTTCTCATGTAAATAAGAGGAAGTTACAGGAAATGAACCAAAAACTAAATGGTTAAATTATTAGAAAAGATCAATGAACAAGCAAATTCTTAGAATATTTAATACACTCAGAGATGATTAAAATAAACACGTAAATTAACAAAATGTTCACTGAGCCTAAATAATATAAAATAAAATTCACTGAATTGAACAAGATTTTTTAGTAAAAAGATGAAAATATAAAAACAAATCATGCAGACATCCAGGACATAACATTGAATAGAAAGTCTGGCAATAAAAGTAACCAGTATGAAGACAGAGTACCAATACGTGAGGACAAGGTTGAGGTGGTAAGCTACGTACTAAGAGATACCTTACTAACTCAAAGACACCATGAAAGCTAAATTTTAGAGTTTCTAAGTGACTAAAAAATGTCTGAAAGTGTGAGTTAGAGAAAAGATCACACTGATCACACTAAAGTTATAAAAAAATTCACAAAAATCATATTAGAGCATTTCCAAATCTTGAAAAATATTTCAATATTCAGTTAAACTATATATATATAGAACCCCAAATAGGCGTGGCAAGGAAAGAAATCTCACTATGGCACTCATCAAGTAACCTTTAAAAAGCAAGCTATGTGAATGACAGCATGTTTCTCAACAGAAAATATAGGCCAGAAAGTTTTGCAGTTCTCAAGACCTAAAAAGAAATATTTCCAAACAAGGCCACAACACTCTGCCAAACATCTCTTCAAAATTATCAGAGCCATAAAGACTTAGCTTGATAATGACATTCTAAAAATTCAAGGCCACCAAATCAGCATTGAGAAAGAATGCAATATGAAGACTCAGTAAACATCTTCCAATAATAACACTCAAAGCTTGCAAATGATGCATCTAATCAACAAAGAAACTCACAAGCTGAAAGTGAAAGGATGGGAAATTATACTCCATTCAATGGGAGCCTAAGAACAAGAAGGAGTAGCTATTGTGCATCAAGACAGTGTGGACTCAAGTAACATTCGTCCAAAGGACACAGAGGTCCCTCCATACAGGTAAAGGAAACAAATGGAAAGAGATACCAATTTTAGCAGCACAAATATTTGTGCAGAATTACATATGTTCTTGAATTAATGACAGTTGAACTACAACATAAAAAATCTATAAAACATATTGAAAAATTTTTAAAGAGGGAAGTATATAGTTTTGAATATTCCCATTGAAAAATAGTGATACCAAATAAATAATCTAATGATGCACCTCAGTGCCCTAAGAGAATAAGGACAAGCCAAATCTATAATGTCCAAAGCTAATAAAAGTATTACGTACAGTGGATGAATTGAAAATAGAAACATATAAAATGAACAGTATTATTGTAAACCAATAATTAACTCACAAAAAATAATACTGTTCACATCAGCTTCCAAAAAATTAAATGACTAAAGAATTAACCTAGCCAAAAAGGTAAAAGACTTCTCTAACAAAAAATAGCTCCTTGAGAAAAAATAATAAAGAAAAATAGAAAATTAAAATATTCTAGATAGCCCATATCAATAGTATAAAATGGCCACACATATATTTATATATAGATCGCCTATATTTGTAAACATTATATATTATGCGTATATTGCATGTATGTGTGTCAGTATGTGTATGTGTCATTTGAAATAAAATACCATCAGTATTTTTTACAGAACTATTAAAAAAACACTGGTATGTCTTATATAGAAACAGAAGCCACCTGGAAAACTAAAGTTATCTCAACAACAGTAAAAAAGTAGGAATTTCAAGTTATAAGACAAAGCTACAGGAATAAAAATATGATGATACTGACACAAATTTTAAAAACATATGAGCAAAAGGAATAAAACTGAGAGTTCAGGAAAAAAATCTGGCATGTTCACCCATGTGATTATGGGCACGGGGCTTAAAATCATATGTTGGCGAAAAGCTAGCCTTCTCCCCCGACAGTCCCGGCAGCACTGCTTATGTGTGTGCAGAGAAATGATCCTGGTCTACAGTTCTCACTTTTTATTAAAATCAATCCAAAATATATCAAAATTTAGATATAAAAATGTAAATGCCGAACTGATGAAGGACAAAATACATGAATTCTTGAAAGCATACCTAGGGAATGAGTGTCTGAACAGAGCCCCAATTGCACAAGAAATAATTTCAGGAGTCAATGGGATTATATCACATTCACAACCTTTTGTACGTTGAAGGAACCATCAGAGAAAAAGGACATTCTAGAGAAGGGGAAAATTTTACCATCATCTCCTCAGAAGAATAGCACCTGAAATACATAAATAACCCAACAAAATTAGACCTCAATAAAAATTTTAAAAATAAGCAATTGAAATGAATAAATACTCCTTAAAAGGCACAAATTGCCAATAAGTGCATTAAAAATTTCTGCTCAGCATCTGTGGTCATTAGATAATGTTCTTCAAACAAACAAAACACAGAGATTTCATCTTACTATTCAAAGTATTGTGTTATCAAAAAATGAATAATTTCAAATTATTGTGAGGTTGTGGAAAGAATTCCTTTACATTGTTGGTGGAATTTAAAGTAGTATGACCACTGAAGAAATCATTATAGAAAGATTTCTCACAGATTAAAAATAAAAGATTGCATTTGACCCAGCTATAACTTTTGAATATCTTTCTGAAAGTATTAAAAATAATATTGGAGTGATGGATTCATTCTCATTTTATAACACCACAATTCATAATAACTAAATCATGAAAGTGGCCTATGTCCACCAATGGGAAAATGGGTGAAGAAATTGTAAATATATATATATATATATATGCATATGTATGTATACATGTGTGAATTTATTATAGTTTCTTTTATGTAAGAAAGCCAGAATATAAATAATTTTAAAAGTAGAGTAAAAGTCATGTTTTCATCCAAGAACGAAGCTTCCAAGGAACAGAATCTTCTTTGCTTTAGTTTGAGAAATAGTTGAATACGGACTGAGGATTTGGCTTATATTAATTAAAATAGTTTGATTTATTTTGTTCCTGTCTGAATCACAAGAATCAATTTTGTTATCTACTAACAATCTTTCCTGAAAATTAAATGTAAAAATACTTTTGTGTGCTATAAATTATAAATGTATATTTAATAAGTATGTATTTTCTTTTAGAGGTGGACATTTTACTCTATACTTATAAATAGCAATATCTTGATCTATGACTCTGTGCTGATTGCTCAAAAGAGATCATCCAGATGTCTTAGAATTTGGGATTTTTAACAAGAGAGAACTTTGCTTTCATATTTTGGAAAAAATCTCTGCACTGTAATAGCTATTTTGGTTAGCTTTGAGGTTACACACAAATAACCCTTTCATTGTACTCCTATAAGTCCAGGAGTAGTTGGCCTTAGAAGGATTTTGTTTTGTTTTGCTTTGCTTTTGCTTTTTTCTATAAAGTGATGTGAAAAACAGAAATGGCAATGATCAGTTGCAAAGGTATAAAACTAATTTTTCATCCTTTGTTTTCTGGCTTTCTATCACAAAAACTAACCATAATTTGATTATTTTAAAACAATAAATACAGAAAACAAACAAAAACAAAAAAGGGGTGGGGATGTAAATTAGCTCAGTCATAAATAGAACAGCAGCAAACTCTTACTGCTCTTTAGAAAAAACTAGTTTTAACAAAGTAAGTAAGAATCATTTTCTCTGGTTGAGTGTTGATTCCCCAGTGTGCTCTCAGTAAGTAATTAGAATGGCCCACTGAATGTCAGCATCAGCTTGTTTATTCTCATTATTTTATCATTTTAAAAACCCTCTAGGTGATGAGACATGCAGTATAGAACATAATTACCATTATTAGCATACTAATTGGACACAAAAATAGGCCAACTACAAGGTAGCCAACTGAATAATTTCACATTAATCAAACACCATAGTGAATAAGCCTATTGTTAAATTGACAGCTACCATAATTGGCAATATTTCACAGTGAAACATCAGAATTTTATTGTAATATCTCTCCAGTGCCATATAATTTAGTAATTTCCCATGTTCCCATCTTTAAATATGTTCACCTATCTCCAGTTTAAGAAAATATCATGATGAGAATATTAATATTTTAACAACTGGCCTAAATGTTTAAAGAGATGCTTATCTACCTTCATCCAGTGATGGGAATGATAACAAAGCAATAAAGCTACCAACTTTTCATTTGTTGTATTTTATGTTTTATTTTTAAATGCTTATTTTTCTAGTCACAAGAGTCTTGACCATATTAAAACTCCTGAGAATTCTCTTTATTATAAAATTGCTGAATTATACATAGCAATAATCAAGTACTTTACAATAAAACATTCTTGTTGTATTGGTACTGATGAAGTATATTCCAATTTCGATTTTTTTGTTTTCTTCAATTAAATACCGATGACATATACTAAAAATTTTCCCAGTAGGTGAAAATCATTATCAGAAATTAAAAGGTATAGGAGTTGTATTTCCTCTGGTTCCCTGTGACGTTACCTTTTTTAAAGATCAAATATTTATTCAGAAATCACCGATGTATCTCAGCTTCCCTTAGAAACCAAATGCATCTCTCTGTTGAGCACTATGTAAGTTTTTATATAATAACTTCATATATATTTTAGTCATATTTAAAATAAAATCTCTGTTCCAAACAGCTAATATTTTATGCCAAACATGCATTCTATAATTCCCTAATGCATACTTTTTGCAAATTTTTTTCTGAGTCTTCTGTGCTATCTCTGCAAAAGCCCTCTTCACAAAGTTTGACTAAATTTTTTCTTCATAGAACATTCTACAACTACTGCAGGCATTAGATACTGTGTTATGGAGATCCTTTTATATTTACTATTTGCTTGCTCATATTCATTAACTAAAGAAACACTATTAATGCCATGCAGGCGATTTAGCAACAAAATGTCAGTAATGACTTTAGCATGATTTTTTCTTGTACTTTCATACATATGGCTATATCGTCTATTTACATAACAAAATTTTGAGAGAAATGCTGTCTCCATATTGATTCACTCATTACATTGTCATAGAACTCAGTAATCAGTAGATACTCTAGAAAACAATGAAAGGAACATCTTTTGCTATTATTTTTCTCTTGCTATCAATCTGATTTAAGTTACCTATATCATTTGGAAATTTCTTATATTAGTGAAACTTCACTGACACTTCCCCTTCATTAATCTCATTTTAGTGAGTTAACTATCATTACTGTAATAAAGTTTCTGGTGGGAATGGAAACTAGCACAACCACTATGGAGGGTAGAGTCGAAATTCCTCAAAAGGATGAAAACAAATATTCCCTTTGATCCAGTGATAACCTCTTCCTCAGTGTCTTTCCAAAACACTTAAAAGCATAATATAACTGCAATACACGTACACCCATGTTCATAGCAGCACAGCTAACAATAGCTAAACAGTGGAGGAGCCCAAAATACCTATCAACAGACCAATGGATACATAAATTGTAGTATGTGTGCACAATGGAGTACTAGTAGTCTGTAAAGACAGACAGCTTCGAGGCTTTTGTAGGTAAATGGGCACAACTTGAGACCATCATGCTCAGCGAAGTAAGATACAGAAGGCTAAAATATTGAAAATTTCTCTAATATGAGAAACCCAGAATATAGTTATTTCATAGATCTAAATAGAGATAGTGGGAGCTAGGGGGAAGGGGCAGGTGCGGGAGGGCACAAAAGGAGAGGGGAAGGGTTTTTAATTTTGACGTGACATATATGTGCGCAAAATACTCAAGTTCAATGTAAACATTATGTAGTGCATATGCACTTATTAATAATATGGGGGGAAAAGCCTTTTAGGTTTCCTCTTTTTAAGAGGAAAATTTTATTTTGGCTCTCGGTTCTGTTTGCTTGGCTCTACTGACTTCAGGACCCTTGGTGAGCTAGTAAGTTACGATAAGACGAATGGTCAGGATAAACTGCTCACCTCTTGGTGACTGGGACACAAAGTAAGAAGAAGTGGTAGGGTTGGCTTTAAGGCCTCAGCTGGGTGCCAATTCTTATTTTTCCCTCTTTTTTTCTGTACCATTCTTTTTTCTTCTATTCAGTAATAGAGATAAAATAGGTTATAATTGAAATATCTAGCTGAATTTCAGGTCTTTTAAAATATTGAAATATATAACTAGCAGTTGAATTATAGTAGTTGTTTTAAATCTTGGCTGCCCTCTGACTTTTATGGGCAGTTTTCGAAATATTTTGTTGACAACCATCTCCAAATAATTTGTCTAAATTGTAGCAGATCAGTATTTGCTTTACTTCTCATTATTGCAAAAACTTTTAATATAGTTAATTTTCAATTCATACTTAGCAATTGTACACATTTATGGGATGCAGTGTGATGTTTTAGTAATATAATTTGAGTAATTAGCGTACTTATCATCTAAATAATTATCATTTTGTGGAAAGAACACTCAAAATCTTTTCCTCTGTGCTTTTTGAAATATAGTATGATCAAAATATGCAGTGAAATTTTAAATTTTAAAAATATTGCAGTTTTAGTTTGCTCGTAATCCTCATCAAAATATTCCCTATCGTTTCAATTACTTATCCTAACGTTCTTGCCACATTCTCAGTCAGTTCTTGAAGTTCTTTCTCATTCATATCTTGAAGAACTGTGACCAAAACTTCAGTGAATGCTGATGCTGAGTGCCGTTCAGTGAAAAGGCAGGCTCATAAAATATGATGTGGCCACATCTGCCTTATTCCACAAATATGACACACAACTTCTTGTGTTTTCCCAAAGTCAAGAGAATAATTTTTTGAGAGAGATGGTCACATTCTACAGTCCATTCTGGTTCTAAACTCACTATGGAGCCCAGGCTGACCTTGGAACTCAAGTAATCTTCCTGTCTCAGCCTCCCAAGCGCTGGGATTACAGACATGAGCCACCATTGCTGGCTTATGTGGTGCTGGAGAATTGAATCCAGGGCTTTGAGTTTGCTTGGCAAGTGCTTTAACCATTGAGATATTTCTCCAGCCCCCAAAAGTCAAAATATTTTTGGTCAGTTCAAAATATCAAGGCAGACACCACAACATAACTAAAGACACATATATTTATTAACATTAAATGTACTCATCCTGTTATTCAATACACCAGTAGAACTTACTCTTGCTGTTTGTATCTTTAGCCCTCATCTAACAGGTATAAATTTCTCACATGTAAATAGAAGGAACTACGTTTTAGGATACACAATGTTAATGTTAATCCATAGATTTAAAAATAGATATCATACACAACATCTTCTGCAATCAAAAGAGAACAAAGGTAAAAATTAATGATAGAAGTAACACTGGAGAATTCACACATGCAAAATTATCCGACATAGTCTTAATCAAACAATTATTCAAAGAAGTAATCAAAAGTGAAATTCCCGAGGGATCAATGAACACTAAAATGTAATATACTAAAACTTATGGGATTTGGCAAGGCAGTACACAGGGAATACAACAACAATAAAATGCCTACATTAGCAAGAATAAAGGTCTCAATTTAATAACTGTATTTTGTAGTTTGAGACAATAGAAAGCAAGCAAACCTGTGAGCAAACCTAGGAGAAGAAAGAAAACAATAAATATCAAAGCCAAAAAAACGAAGTAGAGAATAGAAAGAAAACAAACAAATACCTCATTCAAATATATGTTGGCTCTTTGAAGAAATCAACCAAAATGGTAACTTCTAGATATACCGATCTAAATATATCCCCCATGTGTGTCGGAAGTACTTAACTTTCACAATCCACAAGGAAGAAATTTTAAAAAATGGTTGGAATCAAAGGTTGCAACTCGGCAGAGCAACCAGTAAATCTGCAATGCCATATACAACACCTGGGACAAGTTGTTACAAGATATAAACTCTAAAATATTTGTGTGGCCCCAACCCTGGGTCATTACCAGTTGCAGCCCACACGGCCTCTCTCTGGAAGTAGTTCCACTTTCTGTTTGTTGACTTCCTCGGGAGACATTTCACTTTCCCAGTACTTCTAGCTTTCCGGTGCTTCACTGCACTTTGGCTGCACTCTCACGTCTTCACACACTGCCCTCAAGAGGGCGCACTGTTTGGCCCCTCAAACCTTTTTATTAAGTCTAAGTGGAAGTTGCCATGACTACATAATTCTTTCATTCTGCTTGCCTATAAACTCAACATCACATCAATGATTGCAAGGTCAGTAGTGGGGTTTATACTGATTGTGAGTACAGATGCCTCTGAGTGCTTAAATGGCAAGCACTGTGAAATAGTGCTTCTTAGTTCCTAGTCATATTTTCATTATTTCTCTCTCTCTCTCTCTCTTTCTTTTTCTTTCTCTTTTTGAGACAGGGTCCCACTTGGTAGTCCAGGCTGGTCCTGAACTCACTATGGAGCCCAGGCTGCCCTTGAACTCATGGCGATCCGCCTGCCTCAGTCTCCTGAGTGCTGAAATTACAGGCCTCTGCCTCTACACCCAGCTTATGTGGTGCTTGGGGAATTGAACTCGGGTACCTAGTGCCTGACTTAGCACTTGCTAGGCAAGTGCTTTAACCGCTGAGCCATTCCTCCAGCCCATTAGGCATATTTTCTTGAGCAGGTATCCCAGTGGTTGTCTTTTCAAATAAAAGCTTCACAGTTTTATATCCTTTTACCTGCCAAATTCAGGTCTTTAGACTATCTGAAAGATCTTCAAACAATTTTTTATTGAGTTCATGCAAATTATTTGGCTTCTATTTGATGGCAGGTTTTTACTAGCCACTATCCTCCCAGCCTCAATTTTGCTGGTGCTAACTTTATGTAGAAACTGCAAAATTTCACAACTTTTGATTTTAAAATTTGATCCTAATTTTTCATGTAGATCTTACAAAAAACAACCCAGCTACCCATGCCACAGCCTCAACAGTGGGCTTCTGCCATTGTATAACACACATGAACTCTATTTGAAACTGCCTGTGAATTTCTTCTATACGGTGAAAAGCTTCTGATCCTGGCTTTTGTTTTGTTAGTTCTGACCAACTCCCATCACATTCAGCATCCAACTTCCCAGAGTTTCTGTAGCTGTCATCTCCAAATCTTTCTACAAACGTCTTACAGACTAGGGGATAGGAGCATAGCTCAGCAGTTAAAACACTTGCCTAACAAGCACTAGGCCCTAAGTTCTGTTATGCAGGTTCAATTTCCTGGCACTACATAAATCAGGCATGGTGGTGCATACCAGTAATCCCAGCACTGAGAAAGTTGAAGCAGGAAAATTACTGTGTGTTTGAGGCTATCCTGGGCTATACAGTTAAATCAGGATACGCCTGTACTAGAGAGTGAAACCTTGTCTCAAAAAAAAAAAGTGTCTTTCAAAGTAGTTCCAACAGTTTCTAAGGTTTCTAATTTACACAGTCAGGTACTGTCACAGCAGTAACATTATTTGTTGTACCAAAATCTCTATTAGTCACTTCCCATGTTGCTGTGGCAAAATATCTGATACCAACAAATTAAAGAAAAAGTTTATCTTTTCTCATGACTTCAGTGCACGGCTGGCTATCTCAAAAGCAGACAATGTCATATCAGAGCATTGCAGTAGAAAAAAAAAAAAAAACGGTGCTCAGGCTAAGGTAGCCAGAAGACAAAGGGGAGGAGCGAGAGACATGAATATGCTCTTCCAGATCACGCCCCAAGTGGCTCACTTCTAACCAGGCCTCACCCTGGAGAGCACATTCAGCTATCAGACTTGGCAACAGATTAATCCACTGTGGAACATGGCACTTCTATGATCCAATCACATCCCAAACACGTGAGACTTTTGGAGAACATCTTAGATCTAACCCATTACAATGAAGAAAGGGCCTGGTGCAGGAAATCTGCCTTACCTCATGAAACCCAGGAGGTAGAATGTAAGTGTTAAGAGTGAAAAATGAGGGGCTTGGGACAAATACACCTTTGAAAGTCGTGTCCCAGTAACCTACTCTATCTACATACGCCTCATCTTCTAACAAGCTCACTTAGCTGGTAAACTCATTGATGAATTAATCCATGCAATGAAGTTAGAATCCTCATGATCCAAATACCTCCCCAAATTCCATCAGATAGCACACAAGAATGTTAACTCAATGGCCATTTGAAAAACATATTGGATCACAATCTAAACATATACAGTGGGATATTATTTAGGTTTATCAAAGATTTAAGTGCTAACATTAGCTACAATATGGTAAACCTTCTAAATCATACAGTGTGTGCTAAAGCCTGGAGCAACTGGTCACGTATTATATGACTTAAATTGCATATAATATTTGAAATGGTAAATCTACAGAGACAGAGCACACATGATAGTTGTGAGGGTCTAAATTAAAGGAGAAAAAAGAAATAACTTCTGAAAGAATAAATATGTAGAGTGATGCAAATATTTTGGAGCCAAAAAGAAGTGTTTATTTAGTGTACCATGTCATAAATGCGCTAGGTGCCATAGAGATTTTTAATGCTTACTTTATGTTACATAAATCTTATGACAATACATTATTAATATTATCGGTATTTTAAAACACATTTTAGTATTTATAGAAGAAAATATTTTACCATTAATTATAATAATGACCACCAAATTAGAAGAAGTTTCATCTGAATATTTAATAACTTCCATGTCACTAGGCAGATAAGCCAACAAAAATAATGTATTGAAGTTGGTTGAAAGAATTTAGCTCCATCACCAATTTATAGTATAATTTCTACTACTCAACCATTGCACAGAAGACATTAGTTGACTTCAAGTGTTAGCCTACGGCCATCTCACACAAACATTATGCGCAGTGGTAGACAGTAATGCAATCTAAGAATGTAAGTTCCGGCTAACAATGCATGGTGAATGATAGAAAGTAGAGAAAAACAATAATTTGATTCAGTAATAGAAACACCAACATTCATATTTGAAAGGAACAATGAGGCTTTTGTAAGTAAACAGACACAACTTGAGACCATCATGCTTAGTGATGTAAGTCAAACTCAGAAGGTTAAGTGCCACATGATTCTCTAATATGAGAAGCTCAGAATACAGGCATGATACAGAATCAAAGGGGTGGGATAGTGCGAATCAGGTGGCACATGGGAGGGAGCGGGAGGGCCAAAACTGGGAAGGTGAAGGATTGTTAATGTTGACGCAATATATACCTGCACAATATACCCAAGCTCAGTGTAACCACTGTACATCCTATATATACTAATAAAAATGAGGAAAAAACAAAGGATAGGGTGGAGCCAGGCTTGGTAGTACAGGCCTGTAATTCCAGCACTTGGCAAGACTGCTGCAGGAGGATGACTATTTCAAGCCTTACCTCAACAACTTTGTAACTTAGCGAGATCCTGTCTCAAACTCAAAAAATAAAAATGAGCTGTGGATGGAAATCATTGTGAAGGCCACGGGCTTGACGTCTAGTACCTACCAAAGTACATACATACAAATATACATGCATACATGAAGCAATTAATGCCATTACCCATGAAGTTCAAATGGTGCAATCTACTTTGTCCTGCCATGTGACTCTTCTTTGTACTTGGTTATACTTCCGTGTCTAATTCTTTAGTCTTTCATTCTTTTGCTAAGCAAGCAAATATTTTATAGTGTGCCATTAAAAGCCCTGATTGGCAAAAAAAGCATCTGCGCACTCCCCAACACAGTTTCCCACCAAATTCTGGACTTTGCTGTTTAGTTTACTAAATTTTCTGCATTCTGTTGTTTTTACATCTCTCACCCATTTTCTCCTTGCAACCTTATTTTACCAAACTCTTAAATATGCTTTCTTCAGATTATTCTTCTTTTATTCCTATGACTCTAAGAGTGCTGAGAAAAATAGTCCTGAAATATAGACCCCTGGGTTAAAGATAAGGAATTGGAGAAAATGGAGCAGGATGAATAAAAATATAAGGGCAATTTATATGACCCTATTGCCTTATACATAGTCCTACATAAGAAAACACCTTCTGATATGGACACTTCATATATATATATATATATATATATATATATATATATATATATATATGCATTAAAGGATACACTGTGCATTTCCAAGCCTCTCTCTACTGAAAGAAATCTTGATACTTCATGTAACCAATAGTGGTCATAAGATGACACCAGTCTAATACAACAAAAAAAGCACAAAATGGCGAAAACAAGGGGGGAGAGAAAAGGTACACATGTAAAGTCATTTTTGTTTTAATTTTGGTCCAGAATTAAGTATGTCTAAGAATTGACTAGATTGCACGAAGGATACTTATTCTGACATCTTAGTCCAGCTGAAACTATATCAGACATGTTTCAAAAATAGCATCGTGTGAGATGTTAATAAGTGTCCAATAAGAAAATAGATTACATACCAAAATGTGATGTATGTCAATTGTTTTGAGAAATTTTGGAATAAATACTCTATGATAGTTGCATTTATTGTAGTGATTTTAGACTATTTAACACAATAATCGCTAAGGTAAATCCCCAAGAAGGGAGTAGAATGCTAGCTATCAAGTATAGTTGGTGAATTTTTTTCTTTCATAGAACATTTATTGAGACCCTATGTATGATGTTTATGTCTTTACAAATGATTTGTAAAATTCTTTGTTACAGGATTTTTTAAAAACCTGAATATATGTGTTCTATTAAAATGACTGTCTCACTTGATCCCTGGGAAAATAGTTTTACAATAATATTTGAATCTTCTACTCAGAAATAGCAAACACAGCCAGATCTTCCTGTATGAAAACTGTTAGCCAGCCATTGGCTTGAGAAGTTAATATGGTAAAATTTTATTGCAAAATTTATTTACAATATTTTTCAATCCCGTATTCTAATGTTATTCTTTCAATTGAAAGAGGGACTCCAGTTTTTTTCTTCTTAAAGTTAGTTTGTCTTTTAACTTTCTGCTACCAAGAAATTTCAATGGAAATAATTTTATACTACCTCTGAACCTACCCTTTAATAGTCCTGTTACATTTTGCTTTTCTCTTCTTGAAAGGCATATGCAATTTAGTATTGGAGTTTACATAAAAATAACAAGCAAGAAGATAGGGTATCTTGATGGAAACAGAAGTTATTTTAGGAACAATAGGTCCTGGAGGATTAGATACCACAGCGGATAAAAAGGTTTAAAGCAGCATTCAGCCATTTCACCTAAGAAAACTTAGGCAAATCAGAATACAGCATCTTAGCTCTTCCCTAAATTTGAGACCTTTTAGACAAAAAGTGCCAGGTGAAGCAGAGATAAACTGATCATTCATTCTGGCTCTGACAAAAGCCAGAAACATGAGTAAAAAATGTTTGTTATTGCTTTAAGATACTAAATTTTTGGTACAATTTATGCAGCAGTAGAGGACTTCAACAGTTATGCTTTCTCATAGAAGAGTAGAAGGACTCAACCACAGTAAACGCTTTTAAAAAATTCTCTGCCGAATTCACAAACACATCCCTTAAATTTTTATCATATAAAAATAGCTTTAAAAACTTGAAAATAATATTATCTCATTAAGAGAAAATAAAGGTGTCCAATGACAGCCTAAATTGTCTAAATGTAAATATTGAAAATGGGGACAATAGCAAGTAGTTATTTATATAGTGCTTAAGGCATTTAGCACTTGATCTTACTTTAAAATCAAAAATCTACAATTGCATTTTGCACATAGATTTCATAATCTAAAATAAAGTTATTGGAGCCATGTCTTCAGAGATTTCAGAAGTGTGAATAATCTGTGAAAATTCAGAAGTAATAAAATATTTCATTGACTAAATTCTATTTTTGGTCTTGGAGGTTTTTTTTAATAGCTGGGATAAATTTTCAAAGACAGTTTCCTTGTTTGTTTCAAATGTATTACCACTGTTAAAAATTTAGGAGAACAGAGAGATTCTCAAGTGTTGTTGGACAAGAAATATTTCAATACTCCCATTAGCCTGCCACAATTAGGATGTTTGTATTAATCATTTTCTCATTTCTGGACAGAGTACTTAATACACACATCCTTAAAATGAAAAAGTTTACCCTGTTTTATATTCTGGCTAACTGTTAACTGGCTTCAAGGCAAAACTGGAATGAGGGAAAGGCATGGCACAGAAAAACTGTCCAGCCCACGGAAGGCAGAAAGCAGAGAGAAAAGGGAGTAACTAGAGACAAAAACGCATCGTTTCAAAATACGTCCTCTGTGATCCAAACCCTCTGAATATGAGAATTTTGGAGGATAATCTAGATATAAATCATAACATTTTATACTTGGACCTCAAAAGATTCATTTACATTTCTTTTTGCATAATGCATTTAGTCCAGTCTTTAGGAGTTACCAAAGTTTTAGCAATTTCAATATTACTGAATATTCCAAGTCTACAGTCTTCTGTCATATTCAAGATGAATTTTTAGATGTAAGCCTCTGTAAAATTCAAAAAGAAAATTAAATATTTTAAAGAAAAATGGTGCAGAAGGAAAAGTCCCATCCCAAAAAGAAGAAATAGAGGTGAAGAGAACAAATGGGATCAAAGCAAGACCACCGCTCTGTAGGACAAACTTCAAGGTATGTGGTTCCATGTCCCACTCCTTGGTAAGGTACTGGTAAGATATGAGCTCAGGGGGCTTATGCAGCCCTGGCCGATGGCCTTCCCAGTTGCAGCCTACACAGTCTCTTCCTTGGGATGACTCTGCTCACTGCCGGCAGCTTTCCTCAGAACACATTCCACATTCATGGCATTTTCAACTTCCTGTAGTCTCCGTTTTACTTTTAACTTTACTCTCACATCTTTATTGCCCTGTCAGGAATGCATGCCCTAGGCCACCAGGGTTACTTCTGAAATTTGGATGGAAACTGATGAAGTCACACAGTCTTCGCATTCTGCCTGTGTGGCAAACCAGTACCATGTAGATAACAATAAGATTTGTTGCTGGTAGAAAAGTCTGCTTGCTTTGAGACTTTGTTTCAGTACCCTTTAAGTTCTAGAATAGCTGAACTGAGGAAACAGTCCTTGGATGGCCCTAATTGAGCTGGGCTTCTTAAGGTTTCTTCTCAAAGCAAGATATTTCAAAGCTATTTATTCATTTACAGCCGTGAGCGAAGAGGAAGTTCTACCAATTCCTAAGATGATTTTGAGCCATGTATCCCATTGACTTCCAAACAGCCACAGAAATGACACCACTGTTTGTAGCAATATCCTTTGTCACTTTCTTATTGCAGGATATAATTTAAAAAATCTATAAACTATAGAAGAAGAGATTCACTTCAAGTCACTGTTCAGCACACAGTCAGCTGGCCTCAGTACAGAAAGAGCACAAGGAAAGGCAGAGGAAAGCTCCTTATCTCACATCAGCCAGGAAGCAGAGAGAGAATGTAAGAGGCAAAGACGAGCGCACATCCTTTCAGGCCTTGCCCCACTTCTAGACACACGATAGTTGGAAGACACTTAAAGCTGAACCACAGTGATCACCCATTGGTGATAAGAGAATCCTTAACAGCAGGAATCTTTTAAAAATCTATCTTACCCAGCTCACCCCTAAAGGCTCTGAGACAACAATATTGAATCTTCAAACAGACACAACTCTCCAAGGATTCTGTGAGTTCCATATTCTTTAAGCTGATCTGCGTCAACTTCCTTAACCGGCAAAAGCCCTCTGTGAAGTTGATACTAATGATCTTTCAGATTTCAACTTAAGATACAAAACCTTAAGTGTGACATAAGCACTCCTTGAAGATCGACAAATCCTTAAGCATAATGCAAGGTCTCCCAGAAAATCAAAGGGTTGATGGGCAAGCTCCCGCCATGGGAAGGTGGCACACCTAAGGGGGATGTTTTCAGTGTTGCTCTAGGAGTGGACAGAATTAGGAAAACTGAACTAAGAACGTTGAGGACTGAGAAGTGAGAGCTCTGACTAGGGTAGGGTCAGTGAACAGAGTCTAGAAACCCTGCAAGTGTTTTGTCAGTAAATTTGATTTGGTCCAGCCTCAGACATGCACGATTTTGCGAAGGAGAGTGAGAATAGCACTCATCCTGAAATGAGAGTGGAAAAGAATTCAAAAAGAAGCAAATTTGGTACATAAAGTTTATGTTGTCTTCAGCTTTTAGCTCTTCTATTAAGAATCCACCCAAAGTTCTCACTCTGTAGTAGACAGATGACAAACTACCGTTACAGGCCTCCGAGTTCAGAGGGTACTCAGCTTTGATACACGCATGCGTTCAGCATTTACTACAAGCTGGGTAGTGGTTATTACTGAGATAACTTAAAAAAAGGTGAAAGAAGAAATCATAAAAATGAACTGACTCGCACAAAGTATGGATACAAATCATAAACAAAATGGTCAAGAAAAAATTTAAAAATGGGAGACGAAAAAAATAAAATATATTCTTTAGATAGTCTTCTCTTCCTCCAAAACTCCTTTTGACATCCTCAAACACATAAAAGGCCCCAATCTTAGGGCAAGTGGAATGGCTCAGCGGTTAAAGCGCTTGCCTAACAAGCTCTAAGTACTCAAGTGCGATTGATTCCCCAGCACCACATAAGATGGGCGTGGTGGCACACTCCTGTCATTCCAGCACTCGGGAAGCTGAGACAAGAGGATTGCCTCGAGTTCAAGGGCAGCCTGGGCTCCGAAGTGACTTCGAGACGAGCCTGGACCACAGACTGAGACCCTGTCTCAAAAAAAAAAAAAAAAAAAGCCCCAATCTTTTAATTTGAGGTGTGGTTCTTTTCTTGGAACTCATGCACTACAACCCGCTTACAATGTGCTCTGAAGGTAATAAATCTTATCTTTGTCTTTTTGCAAATTATTTTAATGGCCCATGAGAGCAGCTCAATATGATGCTATGCTGTTCAACATAAGCCATAATATTATTCACAAAAATTTTACTCAATCTCTCCAAAATATCTGGCCAGTGTGAGAAATAAATCCACCTTTCCAAATTTCTAAAGGATGGACACAGATTTGGAGAACAGGAAAAGAAGGCTTTAACATCAACCATACAAGGTGGTGTGTGTCAGGAAGAGATGCTCAGCGCAGGTTCAATACAGTATTTACACTTTAGTGCAGAAATGTCTTCACTGATTTTCCATTGGCTGGCTAATAGAAAGGTTACAACCTCTCCAGATAATGCCTATGCCTGTTTAGGGGCTATTCAGTCAACCTGAGAGAACATGTTTGCTAGCTGTGCCTGGACATGCTCAGTGCACAGCCAGTGAAAGTTAGCCTGCCATCAAGTCCTAAGAGGAAGAAGAACCAGCAAGTGAACAGAACAGCAAGGCTATAATCAGCCACGATTTTGAGATGTTTTTGATATTTTGGGGGTTAGTCACATTTACAAGTTCATTATGTAGTCTTTGGCCAACAGGTCTGAAAATGAATCTCTTTCTCATTATCCCCAAAATTTCCTCTTCCTAGATGTGATATATACGTGCACAAAATAGGTTCAACATAAACATAATGCACATAATTAATATTAATACATATTAACAAAGAGGGGAAAACAAAAATCACTGCTTGAGAAAAGAGAATGAGAAAAAATTCCGTTTTTTCAAAATTCAATTTATTTTATTTTTCAATACATTTTCACTACTACGTGGCAGTTGAAGTGCTTGCCTTGCGAGAGTGCAGCCTTGGTTCCAATTCCCCAGCACCACATAAAGCTGGGTGTGGTGGCACACTCCTGTAATCCCAGCACCCAGGAGGCTGAGGCAGGAGAACTGCCATAAGCCCAAGGCCAGCCTGGGCTACATAGTAAGTTCAGAACCAGCCTAGGCTACAGAGTGAGACCCTGTCTCAAAAAATAAAAAAGAGGCAATTGTAAATAATTCATTCACTCAAAGGGTTTTTTGTTTGTTTGTTTGTTTGTTTGTGAATAGTGGACCAACAGAAGAGCTCTGATTTGAACCCAGCATTTACCTGATTTTCAGCTTTAAATTTATTTAGGACTCTGCTAAGGACATTGATGGCATCTATGTAGACCTGATTTCAAAGAAATATAACATAGGAGCAATCCATGTTCTAAGGAGGGAAAAAGGCTTCACTCAAGCCTGAGGGCATTCAGAGGCATAAGTATAACAATATTTTTTTATGTCTGGATCATGAATTTTACCCATTCGAATCAGGCATTAATTCTCTGAGCGCTGTTTCTACCTCCAGTGTCTGCCTTAAGTTTTTTTGTCTCTATTGTTTCTACTTTATTTTAGGTCATTATCAAGAGGACTAAGGTGTTTCCTGGAATTCCAGATTCACGTAGTTACTGAGGAGCTTGAAGTTCTACTTTTGATTAGATTCAAGACAAGTATTCATAAGGTACCCTTCCCAGTGACATCTGCCCTCAGTCTGCACACCTGAGATGCTATCCTTGGCTCTTCAGTAGGAACTAGCTCAAGGTAGAATACTTATCCACCTGCAACAACTTCCTAGTTCTCCACAAATTCAGACTTGACATGAGTCAAACTTTATAATCTTAGGTGATGTGGTTCTAGTTAACATCAATCACTAAACTAGCAGGGAAAGAACGTGGTACATCTTATCGGACATTTTCCTCCCTGTTTGGAGACTCCCATCCAATAATATGCCTTCATAGCCAGATTAATTTCCAGACACAAGGCCAGTGCATTTTGTCACTTAGTCTGTTTCATTAAGGTCACTTTTGAAGGCTCTTTTCATGACCTGTATACCTCAAACTGTTCTTTTTTTTTTTCATTTTGAGAATCTTGGTAATCAGAATTTTTACCTTTGAATGGTGTAGTCCACACTTCCCAACGATCCATATATCAGTCCCAGTGGTGAAGGGCATTCAAAAAGGGACCTGGTATCTCAGCCGAACTCCGTCTTTTTTCTAGATTTTGATTAGCACCAAGTCAATTGTCCGGAAAATGAGGGACCACCAACATGAGAGGTGAAGTCTAAGCAAGAAGTACTGGATGTTTGTTATCTTAACACCTTGGCTTAGATCTTCTAGCTCAGAGTTGTAGAAAAGACAGCAAATTTTTTAAATAAACCTGGATGAGAAAAACAGCTTTTAAGTCATAAAACTAAGGAAGAGTGAAGCAGGCAGAATGTTCATACATCCAGATTTTTATACATCCAATCCTTTACAAACTTTCTGCAAGATAACTTGAGAATTTTGCACACTTTGTGTACAAAATTTTTTCTTCATTCAAAATATTTTTTTCATTTTTTTAACTAAAAATATCCTCTTAGCTAGATCTTTTATTATAGTTCCTGTTTTTCACTTAGTTATTACATTCTTCTGTGCTTTCTTTACAAATATCTGCATAAACATGGAGCACTACAAAAGCATATTTGAAATCAGTGTATGTTGTGGCTCATCTGTTTTGAAAGCATGAGCCACTGTAGTCAATTTTACCTGTTTTGCCAATGTCTCTGCAGAAAACAGCTGAGTCTCAGAGGTAGCTTCAGAGTAAATGAGACTATTTTTTCTATAATTTCCAAATCTTCACCTTGCCCCTGCAAACTAAGACTTTTAAGACATGACACGGACAGGAGGAGTCACAGATTTGGGTTACAGAATAAATTTCACAGTATACAAGGTTGGCAAATTCTCTGAAAGAGCAACATTCTCCTAGCATTTGTTCAACCTTTTCATCCTTCCTCAATCCTTTATATTGAATTGGTAAAGTGGAATCCTTGTAAGGAAAATACTTTTTTTTTAGCTGGTACTTACATATTTATACTAGTGCTATTTCTTAGCCTCCAGGAAAGAAAGAACATGCTACTTACAAACTGCCCTTCTTTCTTCACTCCTGAGGAAATAACTTTTTGTTTTTAGTATGCTACCCCACTGGCATTGATTCCATTTCCTTTACTTATATTTTTATTTTTAATTAGTTTAGAAATTTGACTGATTTCATACTCACTTTTACTGAAAGGTCTAGCTTCTGGCAGTTATGAATAAGGCTCAATCTTTTAACGTCTGTAGTTTCAGTTGTCAGTTTGTTAGCGTTTTGCATCTCTATCCTCCTTGCTTTCACCTATAGTTCTAAGTTCAATATTGAGGCCAAGCTTTGGTATGACGTGAGCTCCTGGGGGGTTGAGTAACCCCATTCCTTCAGCATTGGCCCTAGCTACTATTTTCATGGCTTCTCTTTTGGAATGGCTCTACTCACAGCTCATAGCCTTTCACAGCGGAACATACACATTCCTGAAATCCCTAACTTTCTCGGGTCTCCACTGCAACCTGGGCTTCAAATTCATAGTTTCATGTTCTTTTGTTTCAGTGGCACACTGCTAGGCTTCTAAGGTCCTCTAAACTTGGGTGGAAACTTCTATAACCCCAAAACTTTTGCATTTCTGCCTGCCGGTAACATCAGCAGCATGTGAATAAGGCCAAAACCTGTCATAGTTAGAGTGGCACATTTTTTTTCTGTAGTCCTACACGGTACACACAAGCACTTTTCTTAGATCAAAGTCCTTCTTTAGTTTTCTCACAGGAAGGGCACAGTCATAATCCATTTGGTCAGATTTGGGGTAATATCAAATTTACAAAGACTAGTTCTTAGGCCTAGCTTATGTAGAATTTATGTCAGATTTACTTTTATTTATTTTGTAGTCAGGGCCTGAAAAAGATTAAGATTTGGAAATTTGTTGAATTTTAAGCTGATAAAAAGAAGTTAATAAGACAAAGTCAGCTGATTCAATATAGGTATTAAAGTATATTGCTTGAATATTTAAAATTAACAATGATAGCTTAATTTCTCCTTTTGAATTTTGTGTGTCTGATAAAATTTTAAAACTTTTAGTACAGTGTACAGGAATTAATGTTGATTTTACCAATCAAGCACACTTGCCCTTTGCCGGTTAACTAGCTGCAAACATTGTCCAACAGCCACTTTTATGGCACATAAGAATAATTTTCACTATGTTATACCGTGACACATATTTTAAGACTAAAGCATATTCCGTATAAAACTACAGAATAGCCATCTATATATTGCAGCCAAACAGAATCTCAAAACAAATTTGAGAGAAAATCATAACTTATTAAATAAATACATATTATCATGTAAGATATGTAATACCTGATAAAAGAAATCAAAATTTTATTAAAAGTAAAATTATTCTTTTAAAGTTATCATTACTCTAAATGTTACTTAGAATAGATCAGTAAGGTAAGCCAGGTAAATTGAACTCTGATACATCACCAATAAATGTTTAAGAAGGAGAGAATACAAAAATCTACTTTTAGCAAAAGTTTTTAGTTCTTTAACCTAATTACAAATAATTCAGATGTTTTACCCATATACTACTTAGCTGAAAAAAAAAGCTTTATATTGTTTGTAAGAATGTTAAGCACTTAAGCCTAGTGATCTTCCAAACCATTTGTGGAGAAATCAATTTTCTCAAGTCAAGTCACATTTAAGGCCTAGAAATCACATTTATGCATTTTTATACATTCATGCATAAAATATTTTAGACAACTTTTAAGAAAGAGGAAAAAAACAATTTAAATCTTTAAGAAGAAATCTCCCCATTTAGCACTATATTACTTCAATTTTTATTTTTAACAAATTTTGATTTCTAGATTTATGACTATAAAAATTTACAGCTATTATTATGCAACTTTATTCTTTGTTTGTTTGAGACAGAGTCTTATTATGTAGTTTAGGCTGGTCCAGGACTTACTTTGTAGCCCAGGATGACCTATAACTCACAGAAATCCTCTTATATCAGCCTCCCAAATTCTGAGATTAGAGTTATGTCCCATCATGCTGAGCTTATGTGGAGCTGGAGAATTAAACCTAGGGCCTTGTGCTTGCCAAGCAAGTGTTGAACTACTGAACAATACCCCCAGCTCCCAACATATCACGTTATATCCAGTAAATCAACAGATTTTAGGAATATATATATATATATATATATATATATATATATATCAGAAATAAAGAATAATTTTAGATCATTTAACCTAAAAAATATTGTTATTTATAATCATATAACTTTGGCTCAGCAAACTTACCATTAGACAAAGCCTTCCTATCTGAAACTTCTTGAACCTGGACCTTCCAACCTACACTTCTATCAGCATTCTGTTTTCTGAGCTTTGACCAAGGAGTCTGGTCTTCTGAGATATGACCATAATATCCCATGAAGCTCGGCTCAGAGAACTCCAAGCCTTCTCCAGCCAGCATCTTCAAAATTTTCCAAACTCTTCTTGCTATCTCATTTCAAAGGCTTCCCAACCACTTAGTCAGGTAAAGTCATAGCAACAACCCCACTTCTGGTACCAATTTCTAAGTTACTTCTTCATTGCTGGTAAAGTATACTTGACATTCACACTTTGGAAAGAAAAGATATATTTTAGCTCACAGTTTCAGAAGGTCATAGTCCTTTCACACACAGCCGGCTAGAAATGTAGGGAAGGGGCTGGAGCCAGAGTGAGAAATCCTTGTGGCATGGCAGAAAAGAGAGAAGTCAGAAGGAATGTCAGAACTAGCACACACCCATCATGTCAAATTCCAAGCACCCATCCCTTTCAACCAGGCCCTATCTCCCAACAGTAAACAGTGTTCATATGTCCATGAGGCTTTTAAGGGACACTCTAAATCCAAACTTCAACACTACTGTTGGTTACATGTTCAACTATTTCAGTCAAGAAAATTCTTTCATTTCTCATCAAATTACTTTGGTATTTACTGGTTTGTTTTTATGCATTTTTATGTTTTTCATTTAATAGTATTTTTGTATATTTTACTATCTTTAATAATGAAATTATTTTATTTTCTCTTTATTTCTATTTTTCACTTTACTCTTAGTTTATTTGATGTTTAAAACTGTTTGAACTTTCACTTTTCCCCTTTTGGCAGAAATATCTCTATGCTCGTTTTCTAAAGAAGATAACTAAAAAGAATAACTGCAGGTCCCTTTTTCTCAGAGGCTTTAATTTCACTGGATACACATAGAGGCTCCCTATCCATGTCATACAGTACATTTGACATGAAAGGGCATTGGTTCTTAAGAGAGGCTAAAGGGACAAGTTATAGTGCTTAAGATTTTTCAACTAGTCAGAATTACATTTTGAGCTGCCTAACATAGCTCTAGTATTTATAGTTTAACTAAAATTAACAAAACAAAATAAATATACACGAAAAATGTTAGGTCAGTTTGGTTTTTGGTACATGCCCATAATCTTAACTACTGAGGAACCTGAAACATAAATATCAAAAGTTTGATACTAGCCTGGGAAGCAAAAGGAAACTTGCCTCAAAATAAAATAAAAAGAATTGATTACGTAGCATAGTTATAGGGCACTTGATTACCTGGTGTAAATTTATGGGTTCAATTTCCAGAACCAGAAAAATCATTATAAATAAATTTTAGGAGAAAAGCAATCTGTGTCCTAATGAAATATTATATTGAGAAAATTATGCTTTTTAACGCAAACCAAAGTTAAGATGTTTATTGTGGTGTTGTGCCCTCAGAAAAAATAACAGTTATAAGTCGCTCCTGAGTGAATTAGCCTTAAAGACCTTGCCGCTCACATCCAAGCCAGATTTTGAATTTGAAGCCTATGCTTTTAAATTCTAATGTTATGTTGAACAGATAAGAAGCCATGAATGAAAGTAAATCTTTAACATACATTAGTGACAAATGTCCTAGGAAAAGAAATACTAAAATCCAGTGTCCCTGAAAAATTTTACTACATGCCAAATTTTTTCTTTCCACACATATTTTGTCTTATTTGTTAATTGAGATAAAGTTGTAAATTCAAGAAAAAGAATGTGGAATGCTGTTGTCCTTTAGACATAAAAATGTGTTGACATTTATTCCTTTATGCCTGTCATAATGATAATGATATTTTTAATATTGTCTGCTATAATACTGCAGTTATGGGTGAAAATTTTAGGCAGTGGAAATTAGTTAATATATTCTGATAAAAGCAATGCATTCTGTTTGTAATTTATTTTTTTATTTGTGCCAAAAGTATTCAAAACTTTCTTATTTTTATAAAAAATATTCAAGGATCTTACACTCTTTGAAATTAAGATATTTTCTTCAACATATTCTGGAGAGATTATATGACGTTTAATATACATATGTAAATTTCTGGAAATGTACATTCAATTGATTTTTATTATGTTTTCATTTTCCTAAGCATGTAGAGAAAAAATATTAAGTGCCTTAAATAAACTAAGCTAAACTTTGAGAGTGAGGTTGTTTCAGCTTGTCCAGAATTTGATAATAGGTATAAAAGAGAGACAAACTATTCTTTAGGGTACTTTCTGACTTTAAAGGCTTTCTGATACTTTGATCACTCCTTTTTCATACTCCCAGGATGTGTCTAGATCCCTTCCCATTTTCTACCTTCCCTAATTGAAGAGAGTCTTACTAAATACTCAGAGACTAAGTGATCAATCTTGTTTTCTTTTCCTGTCGTAGAAAGAACATATCCTCTTATCTCCCTTGAAGATACACTGGGTAATGTAGCTAACTTCTAGCTTAGAAATGTATCAGGTAAATTTCAAAGTAGAAATCCATTAGATTAGAAAAGTAACATAAATCTTTTAGGAAAGATTTTAAGGAAAGTTGTCAAAAAGAGACCACCACTAACTGAGAAAAATAAATACATTTCTATTATGATAAATTGTAGCAATTGAGAGCTTTTTTTTTTTTTTGCTGCAGCAACCCATTAGCTAGGTCATCACGCATCAAATTAATTAATGAAAGAATCAACCAAAAGCTTAAGCTATGGTAACTTTGTACATCTGACAACTGGTTTATTGACTGTCATTGCTAGCTTGCACTTTTGCAAAGTTTGCACTTTATTAATCCTTTTTACACTCATTGGATCTAAAAATGACATAGCTAGTAACATGGATATTAATATGCAGAACATTTCACAGCTTCAGGAATTTGCTTATTAACACTATATCAACTTTTCAAAGTTTTGTAGAGGAATAGTGTATTTACATATATATATATATATACATACACATATATATTACTATATACATTAATGCATATAGAGAGTAGGATATATATTTACATATAAACATATATATATATATATATATATATATATATATATATATATATATTACAGAGTTTTTTTCCCCTAAAAATGTTAGTTTTGCTCTTGAGAGCTTTCAAATAAGTAGGAAAAAAAATAAATAAGTAGATAAGGCTCATCCATATTTTTTTGTGACAGGATCTCACTGTAAAGTTCAGGCTGGTCTTGAACTTCCTATGCAGTCCAGGCTGTCCTAGGACTCACGGGATTCCTCCTGGCTCTGCCTCTAGACTGCTGGGCTTACAGGTATGTGCCAGCATGCCCAGCTTCTATGTGTTGCTGTGTAATCAAACACAGGACTTCATGTTTCTTAAGCAAGCACTCTATTCACCAAGTTATGTCTCAGCCCTCTTCCATATTCTTGATTTTTTATTTCAAAAAGAAAGGATTATATATGCCAGCCACACTAATAAAGCATTTTTATAGCATTATCTAAATAAGTGATTGATTAAATAACTGGTTACTAAAACAAGTTAACACACAAAATCAATAACTATAAATAATAACTATAGTTCATCCTTTGTCAAATTACTATATATGTATATATATATATGTATATATATATATATACCTATGTAGTATACATGACATATACTATATATATAGAATATATGACACATATATATATATTGTTTCATCTTCAGTATCTCTAAAGAAGAAAACAAGCTTACAACACTGTGTTTTTGTTTAGTCCATCAGCCAATCATAAGTACTTACCTATGAATCCATAGGCATGAACTGGGAGAAAATATAATGTGGTAGGAATGGTCAGAGTGTTTGAATACCTTTTCTATGTAACTTATTTACTTTTCTGGGGTCTACTTAAGTCCAATTATGTGTATATCATCTCTACACAATAATAGATTTTTGCGTGCACAACTAAATTTATGACATGGTAGATTCGACAACACTTAGTTCATGAAAAGCAACTGAAATCACATAATAACCCAGTATCTTATAGATAAATATTTTATCTCAACTCAGACCCCTTAACAATTCTCTTACGGTTTAGGCCTAAAATTTCCCCCCGAAGTCTCATGTGTAGAAGTGAGGCCTTTCAAGAACAAGTGGGTCACTGGAATGTAACTTTTAATTGTTATCCGCACTTTCCCCCTTCTCCCTTGGCTTCCCAGCCGCCAGTGAACAGCTTTTATCTAACATGCCACTCTCCCATGCAGTGGCTGTCTGGGAAGCAGCCACGCATGAACTGAAACTCTCAACAAAATAACTTCTGTTCCTTTCATTAGCAGCTAGCAGGTATTATTTTGTTCAGGTCTTTTTAAAAAGTAGACCTGCTATTTCTCAAAAATAGCAGAACTTTTGGTCAGGGATGCAGTTTTTCTTGGATTTCTTTTCTACCCCCAGAAATGCATATGTGCTATCAATAACACTCAGATGTGTAATATATGTTACTCACTAGACAGATTCAGCTTAATATAATCAATGTAAATAGACCAATGTATGCCATATGGAAGAAAAAGATGATCAGAATTTTTGAAGGTTATAGTATGACATGAGGCTAAAGTGTTGATATTCAACTAAGGTGGGGCAGTGTATTTTTAGAATTGATATTTTTAAAAGCATCACATACTAACTAGATGATCAAAAGTAATTTTTTTCTCATAACTCTGGAGGTCAGACATCTAAAATTAAGATTGTCAGAAAGACTGAGAGTAGAAGAGAGGCCTCTCTCTTTGGCTTTCTGATGACTGTCTTCTCACTTTGTGCTCAGATGATCTTTTCTGTATTTGTACAATCTTAATATTTTTGCATCTAAATTGTCTCTCCTCATAAAAACATCAGTCAGATTGTACTAGGGAAAACACTGATGAACTCATTTAATTTAACTTGTCTACACAGTTACATTCGGAGATGCTTAGTGTTAGAGATTCAACATATAAATATTTTGGGAAATTTTTTACCTCGTATAAGAAAGTACAGATATATAGCAAACAGCTTTTTTGGTCTTAATTGACAAATATTAAAAGAATCATTTACTTAGAAATGTATTTAAAAACAAAACAGGACCCATAGTGCGGGGAAAGTAAGAGACAATTTAACTACCTGAAAAGAGGGCAACCATGACTTTGCACTTCCTAAATGCCTTAAGTAGATTTCCAGGCACAATATACCTGGATAGCCATCACTCTGTGTTTCCTGATTCCTTGTAAGAGTTTTTCTAGATGGCTTATGTAAAGAGTGGTATCACTAGTGTTGATTGGATGGTTCTGAGCCACTACTGTGCAAAATTTTCTACAATAACTGCACCAACACAATAATGGTGCAAAGGCAAAAATTAAACATTACCTTTCTGCTGGTCATTATGCTTTCTTTCAACTTGCCGCTAGATCAGACTGCCCTAGCCTGGCTAAGGAACTTGGATCTGACATCTGATACAGTGAGCAGGATCAGAGTACCCCTCTGTCCCAATAAACTCTGAGGCAGGTGAGATATAGCCTTCCACAGGAATGCAGTATCTGTTGATGGAATGCTGCTGCAATGGTTGACTCTGGAAGTCTGGGAACATTGACACCCTACTCCTCAGTCCTTGTCCAAGGCTTTAGAAGAATGGCAATGGGGTATTCTAACCCACAGTGAACCACAATGCGGAAAATAGCATGGTTATTCTGAAATTTTAAGAGAATGAGCATATGCACTAAAGCTCTTAAAGCTCCAGAAATGAGCAGAGGTATAGATCTGCACTTTATAAGAAGTTGAGAGTGGCAATGCAGAAAAAAAACTGTGTCATCTCAGGATGCCAGCCCTTTCCTTCTCCAGACAAGACATATCTTGAAATAAAAAATAAAACACAAGAAACACTTTACCCAAGGAGAAAATGGTGATGGATCTCTCCAGTACCACTTTCATTCAATATACCTCAGAAAGACTAAGAGAATTGGCTAAGTGGTACGTCCGTTATGGGGGAGATATGCCCTGCATGGGTATTGTGTTGTGCGATGATGAAACAGACAGTTTGGTATTGTCTAGAGCAGACATACAGCAGCTGGCATCTATCACAATGCATCCATCCTTGCAACAGTGCAGTCAAAGTGTCATACTCTTGGCCACAGAAGAAAGGCAAAACGCTTCTATGATTAACTGGCTTGTAAGCATGGGAAGGAGGGTATGGGATAATGTGGGGGAAATGCCAGAAAAGGTAACAAAATTGATTATGTATATGGATTTGGTCCAAGTTATATGGTAAATGGCATGAGGCAAATGATATTCCAGGAAAAATACTGTGTCCCACATGATGAACAGTTCACCACCTTTGTGAGGGTATTTGTAATAACGTCAGCACTCCCTGGCTTGTGTGATGCCATTTCACACCATGCATGCATCGGAGGATTTATGAAGTAAGAGCAGCTACAGCTAATTTGGAAGACGTGGAGGTGCAAGGTAATGAAAAAAGTGTCCACACCAGAAAGACAACTCGCAGGAAGGGTATTAGAAATGGGATTCCGTGCTCACTTCAGCAGCACATATACTAAAGCTGGGATTCCTATACAAGAACCAGTGAATGTCACCGACTGGCAAATGTGGGCTGACCTAAATGCTGCGAGGGTGAACCCAAAACAAAGAGACCAGCAGCTGAAGAAAGTGTCACTGCTTTATAGACAGAGCTAATGAAAGAAAGCAATTCACAAAGACTGCAGCACCTTCACAGGGTAAAATGTGCATGGCCTCTATAACTGAAAGATGTTAAGTTGGCCAATGAACACCAATACCAATGTATTAGTTTGGGTTCTTTCAAATGGCATAATTTACATATTTTTTATCACAAATAGGTCTGTTAGGAAGGCTTACAAACGCAAGGATAGAGGTGGTCCAAGATGGCTGCTCAGCCGTGAAGTAGATCTCCCAACCCGGACTGCAGGACAGCCGGTGAGGTGAGAGTCTGCTGTAGATCTCAGGTGAAGACCAAAGCCTGAAGATCAGCGGTGACTGAAGAGCAGCAAGGGGCAGACAGGTACAAGTCGAGACTGGAGTGAATCTGTGCTGACGATCTGCAATGTGAAGCAAGTCAGCGTCTGGAGACAATGGCAAAGGGCAGAGCTTTCCAGAGGAAGAGCTCTGACAAGGTTCCCTCTTCCTTCCTTTTATACCCCTTGGAGTTCCAGTTGGCCCTCCCACATCTGGGTGGGTGCTCTTCTCTCATTGGCTAGCCCACAAATCACTCACACTCTAATCCAGACCAGTTCCTGATCCCCAATCTAGGGTGGTTGACAAATCCTAATCCTAATGGAGGTGTGGTCATAACCCACACAAGTTGGCATAATCCCTTTAATGGACACAACCTATATTGAAGAGATATCTGAAATATCTGGCTATTGGGAGAACCAAAAGACTGGTGGCCTCGTGTGGAACTAGCAGTCCCTCCGTTCCCCTCTCCTGCTTCCCCACACCACTGTGTGATGTGCACCATATGTTGGATGTGCTGCTGCATGGAAATCCAGACACGTTTAGAGCCCTAAATTCCATATCGATGGCTATGGAGGGTGCTAGGGAACAACTATGACAGGTGGCATTGGTTTTAGGTATAAAATGCCATCTTCTTCAGGCCTATACAGTATATATCTTGACACTTGCTGAATATTTCTCAGGCATGGATGCATTACAAGGTATCACCTTACCCACTTCCCTGGGGGAATTCGGACTACTGGTACATGTAGAAAATTCAGGTAATATCTGGTCCTCTTCATCATGTTCTGGTAGAATTACCATACCCCTGTCAGGTGATGAGAATCAAAAAATATAACCTAGCAGGTGGGCATGATGAAATTTGACAGATTTTCCTCCAGCAAGAAAAGGCCAAAGTAGTAATGTTAGTTCACAGCCCACATAACTCACTGATGTGACCACAGAGCAAGACAGATTCAGGATGGAGGAAGACTTGACTGCAGATTATCAAAAACTAAATAAACTAACATCACTACTTATGCAGCAGTGTCCTGTGTGGCAGACAGAGTGGACAAATTATCTGTAACTTCAGGGAACTATTGCTATGTGATTGACTTGGCTAATGTGTTCTCTATTGATTCGACATTAAACAGCAAGATCCATTTTCTTTTACCTGGGAAGGATGCTAATGGATACTGTTTGTCATTCTTCTGTAGGGTTATATCCCTAGTGCTACCATATGTTAAAGGCTGGTAGCACGAAATTTACTTGCCTGGTTCCATAAATCCTTTATTCATTTTTTCATTAGTTAGATGATACAATGCCAACCTCTGGGCTCTCTTGCAGATCTAGACAGTGCCACTACTAGTCTCTATCAAGTTCTTCAGCCATGACATTGGGTGAAAAATGAAGCCAAGGTGAAGGACGTACTTTATGCATCAAGTTCTTAGGAGTTTTCTGGTCAGGTAAAACCAGTCATGCATGAAGCAATAACGGGCAAGATCCAGGACTACCAGTGGCCTGTTACTGTTAAACAGTTACAGAGCTTTATAGGCTTACTTATACGCTATTTGGCACAAAGTCTAAAGCCGCTGTATGCCTTCTGCAAGGCCAGCACACCTTGGAATTGAGATAAAATAGAAGAAGAGGTTTTTACTGCTGTGAAACACAGTATTTCAGGCTTAGGCTCTACAGGTAGTACACCCTGCTTGCCCTTTTGAATTGGGTGTTGCAACCCATAATAATGGGTGTGAATGAGGTTTATGGCAGAAATGTGGTTCCTTGAGAGTATCTGTAGGGTTTTTGTCTCAATTATTGAATGATATAGAGGCCCAGTGTTCATTTGCAGATAAACAACTAGCAGCAGTATATGTGGCTTTGCAGGCCAGTGAAACCATAATAGAACCACAACTGGTTTAATGTGAGAGCCACTTACCCAACAGTGGGTTGGATGCAATCTTGAATGAAAACCCCAAGAATGGGGGTAACCCAAATGCCCATCCTAGGCAATTCATGAGTGTGCTTAAAGCAGAGAGCAACTTTGAGTACTAGTCCTCTAGCACAAGAGCTACACATTGTGGGCACTCAATATATTCTGAGCTTCAGTGTGACAGTTCCATTAAGGAGCCTAGCAGTGTGGGAAGCACCCTATACCTGGAAGGTCAGCCTCAAATACCAGAACCAGAAGATTCGTGGCACATGGATGAGTCCATTCCTGGGAACCTCCACAATGGACAGATTTTGGGATACGGATACAGACAAAATATGGCTTGAGAATGGCATGGCTCAAAGCAGTCAATGGGTCAAATTGTGTGCTATAAGGATTCTAATCACCCATGAAACTGATGCATTAACTCTATTACTGACGGCTGAGCTGTATTTAGGGGGATAACTTTATGGTTACCTCAGTAGGTTCACCAAAACTGGATGGTTGGTAAGTACCCCGTGTGGAGGCACCATATGTGGGAAGATCTTTGGACACGGGGTAAACAAAAACAGGTCACTATATATCATGTTTCTGAACATAGGCCATTACTAAGTCCAGGGAATGCTGCAGGGGATGTTTAGACAAAGGTGCATACCTCACCTACCTCTGGAATTAATGTGAGCATGTAAAACTCTGAATGTTGTTACAAGGTGCCTGCTGGTGTGAACTTACAGCTCCACTGAAGATGCCATCACAGCTTATAGGAAATGTACGTGCTATAACACCATAGAGGAGAACTATATCACAGGCTCCAGGAAAAGTGAAACAAAAGAGTAGATCCCTCTAGACTTGGCAGGTAAATTTTATTGGGCCCTTCCCTACATTCCACGGTTACCAGTTTGCTCCTACAGCTGTGGATACTAACACCAGACTTCTCTTTTCAGTACCCTCCCAAATCACTTCTCAGGGTGACATGGTATAGGCAACGTTTATAAGTGGTCATTACAGAGTCCTAGCGAACTTTCTGGCAATCAAGGATCATATTTCACAAGTAGTAAGGTAAAGAGTTGGACAGGAAAACATTGAATGCTAAGGGCCTGGAATATTCAGTATGGGACTCAGGCAGCTGGAATGAGAGAGAGAGAGAGAGAGAGAGAGAGAGAGAGAGAGAGAGAGAGAGAGAGTCAAGAAAAAGAAATTAGGCCAAAGAATTAGGAAGGAAGTAGAAGATATAAATGTTGGTCAAAGTGGAAGAAGGAAGTAACAAAAGGAGATAAATTTCTAATTTTAGCACCATTTTATTCTATTTAGGCCTTCAATAAAGTGAATAATTCCTACTCACTTTGAGGAAATCAATATACTTTCCTGAGTCAACTAATTCGAATACTGATTTTATCTTAAGTATACTGAAAGACACAGAACACAAATGATGCTTCATCTGGGAACCTTGAAACAAAGTCAAAACACAAAATTAATCCTCATAATTCCACTAGTCAACTCAGCACTCAAGTGAAACTACTCGTAACATGATATAATTTTGCTCCCTAACAGTGAAAACACAGTTACTCTTTCCCAATAGAAGGAGGCAAATTTTTGGTTGAAGTTCACTTTTTTTATTTCCTGTAGCTGAAATACTATGGTGTTAAATTAATAGTATTTAAATGTTATTAAATACATGTCATTGTGAATGATAATAGAATAAGAATGAAAACAAAGATACATGTATATATACATTAGAAGCATAAAAATAAGAAAATATTAATGACAATGACAGTACCAATTTTGATAACTAGTCACATAGATATAGGTGGCATTTGTAACTACTTCTTTTCAGTAATCATTATATTATCTTTCTGTCTTTAGAAATCTCATCAGTTAATTATAATTCTTTACTTGCTGGGGTGACATAATTATTTATTTCAAAGGATTTTTTTCAATTAGTATCCATGCTTACAAAGGGATTGCATATTCTACCAATTTTATCATAATACATGTTAATAATAAGAGATGCCTTATAGGATCTTCTGAATTTCAGAGAACTTCCTTGCCTTGACTGTGGAGTCCTTGACAGGAAGAATCAGTTACCCACACCAGCATCATACTCTCCTTTTCACCTATCGATTCACATACATTTGAAGGTATTAAAGTGCTCATGTGAAAATTTTATCTTACAGCTCAATGTGGTCATACGTTGGCCTTCTGCCAGAAGCATCTCTACATCAGTCACGAACACCAATAGGCAGAAACGCAACAATTTTTAGAAACAGAAAGACAAAATTTGTGCTAGTTGATTTGTATATTTCACTTTCTACATCACATTGCACATCCTAAAGGTGGATAAACAATCATAGGATGGATTTTGGTACCCACTGGACTCTCCGCAAATTAGATGTACACTAAAACCTCTTTGATTACTTATCCTCCATAAGTCTCTGCACTGACTTTCAAATGACAAAGATGTTTTTAGTTTCTTAAATTTAGAGTCTGTTCAAAAATTTCTGAACAATCTAAATTAGTCTTTCTATATTTCACAGTTGCTATAATGAAAATCTGATATGTTTGTGGAATGATGGAAGAAATAAAGAAAACGCACTTTTGGAAATTCAGTGAAGACATTCCTTGAAGGTATTTTGTCTTTCTTTCCTTAAAGATACTTTGGGTCTATAAACTACTCATAACCTTAACCTTGATTAAAGATTACTAGCTACATCCCTTGGAGATTCAAGTCGGCTTACATTTTCCTGACTTAGAACTTTTCTGCTTACCCATATTAAGTATCTAATTAGTTTCGGTGTCAAGCACAGAATCCCCTGCAGGCCCGAGGGCATGAGCCAGCGAGTGCAGGGTGTATGCTATGAACTACAGAGCCCATGAAACAAGCTGGAGGGAGCTTGCCATGAGTTGCACCTGTGGATATCGTTATCATCAGGTGGTTGCATGCCCAGGTAGGGCTACTGCCCCGAGAGCACTACCTAGCTGCACCTATTGCTTGCACCTATGAGCAATCTTTGCTCTTTCCAGGAATGTCAGAAAGCTTGCTGTACAACAGTCATTAGTACCGTTAAACCTGGAAGAAAGAAAAAAAAGTGGGTAGCTGTGAATCAAAATACTTTAAATAAATATGCTAAGATGTTCCTATTAATGTACTTTGAGGAGACCTATTTTTTTCCAAATATTTTTTTCTGAATTACAGAAACCATATCTTTCTTGATGTTTAGAATCTTGAAGACTCTGAGGTCATTATTTGATCTAGACAGAGAAGCTAGATTGTGAAGAAATGTTTGGGGGAAAGGGGTGCCAATACAAAAAAATGTCCATTGAGGATAAATGAAATGAAAGATAAGTGATATTTCTCAAACAATATATGTCCTTAAATATTTGACATGAGTTTACTAGTTTGATAAGTACTTTACAAAGCAGTTTAACATGTACTATTTTATTTAATTCTAATCAAAATATATTCTCTTGTGGGTCTTATCAACTGTAAATGAAGGAGGCAGCATTTAAGCCCAAATGATCTGTAGCACTTCCATCTATCTATTTCTAATTTCCTGTATTATTGGGAAGGTTATTGCAAGAATTAAACCAAGCAGGCAGATGATGGCACCACTAAAGTCCAGTGATATGCTTATTGGAGGCAAACAAACAAATAAAAGAGAATTTTCTAATAATAGAATTGCACATATTCTTCTTCTGCATTTCCTTGAAAGAAGAAGGATTCAGTGTGTGGGTCTCAGTGAGAGGGCATGACGATCCAATTTGCATTATATTAGCTGAAGTTAATGAACTGTGTTTAAATATATGTAAAAAGCTTAAAATAGTCAAGACTTTTATACATTAAAGACTTGTAGAATGAAAAATTCAGCAGATGTCTTTATTGAATAAATCTAATCAGCTCAAAGGTTCGTGCAGGGCAACTATTGGAATATCAAAGCTAATACAATATCACATTTTTTAGAGGAGACTAATTTGACACCTACAAAGAAGTACAGCATAATTATGTGTAGTTTCATATGTATCCAGGAAAAAAAGAAATAAATAAGATATTGACAGAACAGTCAGGCCTCAACTGTGTATTCTCATTTGTCTGATATTATCTTAATCTATTGTTTAGGCTCAGGATACAATACTGTCCCTTCTAAAATAACCGTTATAAACCAAAATCAGGAGACCACCAGAGGTAAATTGGAGCAAGCTAGGGTTTCTTTGTTGTGGCTGTACTGTCTCTAGACTTCAGGTGGGTACCCAGAGAGCAGCCCCTAGCGAGCTACAAAGAGCATATATAGATACCAGTGGAGTAAATTTACATCGTCATATGGCAACCAATCACAACCTGACATCCAGCTGCTATTTCTGGTGGGCTGTTACATCACTATAAAGAAACCTATCATAACCTGACACCCAGCCATTTCTCTTTATGGCCTATTACACTTTTACAAAGCAGCCAGTCATAATCTGATACACACCTGTTGCCTTTTGATGGGCTGTGTGCCTTGGGATGAGGAGTTGAGGGGGAGGTTAAGCCTTAGGGGCCTTATCCTAAGGCTCTGGGAATATCCTGTTAAGTAAGCAAGCAAATACGAAGGCAAATAATCCGATTAGCAGTTCCTGGAATTAACTGAATTCAATTCATTACTAAATCAACAGAAGATGCTGTGATTGGGGTTACAGAAGTTCACAGAAGTTCATCTAAAGGACAGAACCTACACAGTACAACAGAATGGGATCCCTCTAAAATGTATATATGCACCTGTCAGTTTGGATCTTATGGTATCAGCATACAACAGCAACGACAACAAAATTGAACAGTGCTTTGACATCTGACTTATTTTCACTAAGAGATTAGTTTCATAAGTGAGATTCCACTTCCCTCTGCTGTCTCTCAACACTGATCAAGCAATGTAAACTAGAATATGACCTCTCCAAGGCAGGCCACAGAAACGAGATCTTTCTTACCCAGTGTTACCACCTCCTTATTCCTATTAAAAATCTCCAGTGATGTTCATTCCAAATGATAACTAAAACTTCAAGGAAACAGCTTTCTTCACAATGAAACTATTGATTAACTAAATGGATTCTGGAGAACCTGTGGAGAGCCTGGGTTACTTGACATAGCCAGACTCTTAGGGGCCACCTTAGTCTTCTGAAGGGCTGCATCTATTGTCCTCCTCTATACCTAACTTAACATCTTGTGATAAATCCTTTGATATGTTCCAACTAAGTAAGCTGTCTAAGATGTGAAAGCAAAACTTCTAAGTTCCTACCAACCCAAGAGCTAAAAATGCCACTAGATAACTGTCGCAAGCACTCCATAAAAAGAGACAGATGGGACAGAGGCAGATGAATTTACCTGGGAATCTTCTTTTTTCACACAACAATCAGTCAATCCAATTCATAAATCAAACCATAACAAATCAATTAATTAATTAAGCAGGAAAGCAAGCATTGTTCTGCCTCCTAAAACTATTCCTGTCCTGGGTCCCTTATGTTCACCATGGGGCATACTCTTGACTATCAGCGACCACAGCCGACCCGCGTATGAGCTTGTCCAGCGCTCGCCAGTAAATTGCTGGACCAGGACCCGCCGATAGCTGCCCCGGCTGGACAGTCACTCCTTCTCCAGGAGAGGTCTAGCTCTCGGGATGCAAGGAGAGATAGTCTCGCACTCGGGAGGAGAGGAGGCTGGGGACCAGGAGCAAGATGCATATTGCGTTCAGAGTCTGTGACTCCTACCTCATCCTTGAGCTTAGGACCAGGACAGTTTATGTACTATTTTTGTGCCCGCAAGCTACAGATAGCGATTTTTTCAGGATCCACACACAGGTGGACAGGTGTTCTGTTTATCCATCATGCAAGGGCTTTGTCCGCAGGCTACAGATAGTGATTTCTTCACACGGGGTCCAGGCGCAGGTGACTCACAACTTAACAGTATCATACAGAGTTTTAGGCAGTTTCCAGCAGTTTACTTTATTGCACTTTACCAGTGCCTTCTCGTATACTCTCCGCATTCTACCTGTGCTCCAGACAATAACATCTCAGGCCTTCAGCAGGGATTCCTCCCACCCCACTGCCCTGCTTCAGGGTGACTCGCCTATCTAATGCTCCCATCAACGCTTTCAAATTGTGCTTCGATGTATGACTTTCTTCTGTTCTAAAACTATAAATGCTGTATGTAACTGCTGTTCATTGGAACGTGTTATTTGGGAAATTCTAGATGCATGTTTTTGGGCCTGGTCACTTATATTTTGCTTCAAATAAACTATCTCTTAAACTCTTTAAGATAAAAGTGACTTTTTTGTGTTTACACAAATGAGTGCTTCAACATACTTGGAAGAAAAGAATGAGGCCAAGAACAAAAACAAATAGGCCTTGCCGATTGCCGTCATTAGTCTGTTACCATCATATTGCATCCTTATTCCAGTCCCAATCCTATTTCTATATGCTTGTTCATTTTTAAAAACTAAAACTAAGCTTTAAAATAAATGGGGTATTTTTTTGGGGGGTCTATATTTCCAAGATTCTCTTTTCATGCAAACCTTAAATGAAATAAATTTGTTATACATTAGGAGTATAATAAACTCATTGTAGATATCTGCTTTCATTGATGCCTTTGTTATGTATGTACTGAGTCTTTCTTACATGTACTGTTTATTAAGTTCATGATATTTCTGTGAGTTTTTTTTCTTTTTCAGTACCCAAAATTTTCTTAGGCTCATCAATAATATTTTTGGATTTTTAATCATAATAATATATTTAAATTTAATTTCCTTTTTTTCTATTATTTGACATCTGCCAGCTTGCTTTTATTCTTCCTTGGTTTTCAGGTACGATTTTAAACTCATTTGGGGGGATAATTTTGGTGATGTTATTATGCCTATACTTTCTTTGAGATTAAAACCAACTGTTCTTTGGGTAGGTTGTTTTACAATGTATAATCCTATGCTTCTCATGTTTTCCCTTCTTTCATTTTACAATTGTAAAAAAATATTCTCCATATTTTTTGTCTTACCTATACCTTTAAATTGAGTCATCAGTGAATAAATAAAATACATTTATATATTCTTCTAAAGATATTATTTGAGTAACATTTATGTTCCCCTTGAGGTCTGTTGTGGTTTGCATCTGGAGTGTCCTCCACAAGCATCACGTACCTACAGATACTGTGTAGATGTGGGGTCTGGACGGAGGGGGCGTGTGCTTAAGGCTTGACGTACAGGGCTGTATACTGGCTCTTCCCTTTCTCTCTGAAACTTATCTCTGTTCTGCTGTGCAGTGAGGACCTCTGGCTCTGGCTATAGCTCCAGCTCCACCACATGATTCCATCATTTTCTAGCACCCATCTGTGAATGGACTTGTAGCTTTCTGAAACTGTTAGGTAATATAAAATTTTCCTCCCTGAAGTTTCAGATGACAGGTATTCTGTCCCAGTAACAAGAAAATAACTAAGACAAAATCCAAGAAAATATTTTTTTGTGGAGGCAAAATTGAACTTCTTTTTTATTTATTCACCACAGTACTCTTAGCACCTATCACTCTAAATATCTTTCCTAAAACTTTTCTAAAACTAAGAGATGACTGTGCTTTGATATATGTGTAGTTGTATATATGGTACAAACACATGAAAAAGGCACTTTTTTTCTCTAAGAATTTGTTACTTTGTAAAAGAGATTAATAATATATTAGTCATATTCCCAAGAATGAAACAAAATGCCCAACATCTGTAACTTAAAAGAGGAGAGATTCTTTTAGCTCAGATTCTAAAGAATTTTAACCATGCTGGCTGGCTCTGAGGCACAGAAAACGTGGCAAAGAGGCATGGTAAAGGGCAGCTGCTCAACCCGTGACAGACAGGAAGCAGAGAGAAAAGAAGGAGCCAAGGACAATGATACACACTTTCAGATTGGATCATCGGTAACTCACTTCCAACAGGCCTAAACTCCTTAACAACACATTCAGCCATGAATTTAGTAGATCCATCCAATGACAAATATAGGCTGCCATGATATAATTACCTTCTGTAATCTGCACCTGAGACTTTTGAGAGACATTTTAGATCCACATCATAATAAGCAACTACATCAAAAGTAAATCCAGTTACAGGAAAAGTAGATGCCAAGCAACATGATAAAAGATCAGTTCATCAGTTTCATGTGACTTTTGCAGAGGAAAGTCAGTTCCAGCTCAACTGGTCACATAAGGCTGTTTTTTTTTTTAAAGGTAATCTTTTTAGAGCTTAGTTACAAATCAATTATCTTGGAAACATATTTATTTGCTCAACTCAAAGTCTTTTGCTTTAAGTTTCTTCTATTTTTACACTTATCTTTTTTTCATTATAATTTTTCTTCAATATTTCATAGACTTCATGTCCTAATCATATACTAAACTGAAGTACCAGAAGAATATATCTCTTTGGGTAGATGTGATGCTTATAAAAATAAACTTAAATGCAATAATTACATTTGTCTGAAATATTTGTATTACCACAAATATTTATATTACCTGCTCTCTCACTTTTGCCCACTATGACAATATAACTAGGAACCTTTCTAAGAAATATACCAGTAATAAAAATTCTCCCCAATATTTGCTAATCTTTTAATGACCCATTGTCTTAATGTAATAATGAACATTCACTCATATTAACTGAATTGCACCAAGGTTATGTGTCCGTACTAAAATAAAATGTAGATGCTGCCTCCAAGAAGTGGAATTTGTTCCTATTTTTTTTAAAGAATAAAAGGATACCAAAGCAGCTTCCCCAAAGAGGAAAAGCCTCACTTTATATGTGAATTTCCCATTTATTGTCTCACTAATTCACCCCCCTTTTCTATAAAATCCCTCAACATCCCGAATCCCATAAGATAGAGATTGGTGATAGCAAAAATATTTTCTAAGATTTTAGGGACTATTTTAAATACATATTTCTCTTCATTAACTCATATCTTCCAAAACTTTAGTTGATCTGCAAATAGTATAAACCTTGAATTTTGATAATAGGATTTTACAAATATCATAAAGAAAAGAATGTACTGATAAAGTTTTTGACAATTTGATAAATATGTGTATATAGACAAATACATATCTATGCATACAAACACATGCCTACACAAGAAGTGCACAATATATTGCTTCATTTATAATACGATTTTTAGAAAATTTTATATAGCCATAACATGAGAAGATGATTGAATATTGACAGTAATTGCCAGTTCAAAGATAATGTAGCCCCTAGTCAAGAGACAGTCTGACAAATTGAACCAAAACACACAACCCAACAATATTGCCTGCAAAAGACAAACTTTACATACAAAAAAGAAAAATCTAAGTGAATAATGAAAATCGTACTCCATTCAGTGGAGCTCAGAAACAAGCAGTAGCACATATTTTTCCAGAAACTGCTGATTTTAAGCCAGAACTGATCATAGAAGGCAAAGATGAGCACAGCATAATTCCGTAGAAGACATTACAATAGAACAGCTAGCATTAAACTGATACCAATATCAGACAAGAACCAAAAAAAAAAAAAAAATCTCTCCAGCAAAACTTTGGCCAATCTCCTTAACAAACTGTTATGAAACATCCCTGCCCCACCCATAGCCCTGCCGCCACCCTCCACCATCCCCCCATCAGCCCCTGCAAAATGGGATTGGATCATGTGAGTTAATTGCATCTAATAGATTAATCCATTGTAATTTTCTATTCTGTTAGGAGATGGAACCCAGTCAGAAGGATGTGTCACTGGGGCCATGGCAAAAGAGAGTGCATATTCTTTCCCTATCTACGGAACAGATTTTCTACAGTTAGTCCCTTCACTGTGATCTTCCGCTTTGGCAAACTAATTATGAGTAAACAGAGACCTCTGAATAGTGAGCTAAAACAAAGTTTCCCTCCCATAATTTGTGAGTATCAGTTATTGTGTCCCAGCAATGCAAAAGTGACTGTGACAGAAAGTGGTACCAGAGAAGAGAAGCATTGCTATGAATTCATCTGACCGGGCAGTTTAGAATCTTTTGGAATTGGAGATGATTTGGGGGAGTTTGAAAAATTTTAGAAATACTAGATAGAGAAGACTTAAACTGCTATAAGCTTAACTTGACTGGAGTTTCTGGTTACAGCTCGTAAGAGCAGAGTGCTGATAGAAATTCAGTTTATGAAGGCCAGGCTCAACGGGTTTCAGATAAGAAGGAAGACACGATTGGCAATTGGTCTAAAATCCATGTTTATTTCAATTTGGCAAAAAATGCGTTAGCATTTGTTCCATTTCTTGATATTTTTCTTAAAATTGATATTAATGATGGTAGAGTAATTCACCTGTTAGAGGAAATTGCAAGGTAACCCAGGGTCCAGTAAGGCGAATCCTGATGACAGACTTAACCAGCTCTATATTGAAAAGTAAGTCAAAATAGCAGAACATAATGATGAAAAAAATTCCAGCTCTTTCACAAAGGAAGTGACTGCAAAGTTGAGGGAAAAGAGGGCATAATTATTGAAGAGATTAACACTAAAAAGAAGCCAAGTGCATCAGGACAATAGGAAAGATTAAGGGTGTCTCAGAAATCAGCAAGATCTCACCCTTTCTTAGTTCAAGAATGAGAAATGAAAAGACTTTTCTTAGGAGTAGAGTGCCCCAGGGCACCCTACAGGGCTGCAGAAGAAAGTTTTTGTGAGAGTTCAACCATTCAATCACTCAGAAGCAGCTGCTGCATTGATATGAATGGGCCTACCTATACCATGCCTGATCAGACTGCAGGCCCTGTCTTCATCTATATGGTGATAGTTGTTTAGACATGCAGAATGCAATACTTATGTAGTGGCGGAGGCTTCATCTCAAATTTTAGAAGGCCCTGTGGGTTAGAAAGTATACCACTAAGAAGGCAGTATGTGAAGCAGTGAGAGTAAAGTTTAATGTGCAACGAACACTGAGAATTTGTAGATACCATGAATTGCCTGCAGAGGAAGGCCCAAGGCAGCCAGCCTAAAAAAAAAAAAAAAAAAAAAAAAAAAAAAAGGCATAATGTTTACATCAAGCAATGATGGAGGGGTGAATCACCCAAGCTGCTTGGAGCAAATATGGTGCCTCAAATTCCCTGAATGCTGGGTACAGAGCTACAAAAGTTGGTGTTTGTATTACTAAGATTCAGTCTTGACTTGATCTTAGTTCTTTCTATCCTTCTGTTTCTCCTTTTAGAAATGGGAATGCTTACCCTATACCGTTGTGTTTTAGAAGTATTTAATTTTCTTTTTGATCTTTGCAAGTGACCCCAGGAAAGAGTTTTCCTTGAGTCTCACAAAAGACTTTGAACTTGGACTTTTTAAGCAGTGCTAAAACTATTAAGAATTTTGTGACACTAAACGGTAGAAAAATGCATTTTCCATAAAGAGGCGAATCTGAGTCCTTTGGAAACAAAGAGTGAAATATTATGGCTTAGATCTGGAATGTCCCCCAAAAGCTTCATGTTTGGGAAAGATGATTGAATTGTGAGAGTTAATTGGATCAATTGGATCCACTGGTGATTTTCTGAGCTATTATATGTCAGTGCTTGGCTGGAAGAATGGGTCACTGGACACATAGAACATAGAAGGGTGTATATCATTTCTCTACTTTTTGCTGATTGTCTGCTTCCTTTTTCACCATGCCATGAACTTCAGTCCACCTAGAACTTCCACTATGAACTTCCACTATTGCTGGACAAGCATAAACAGTCTAAGACCTTAAACTGTGAGCCAAATTAAACCTTTTCTACAATATGGGTGCCTGGCATTGTGTCAAAAAATAAGACAATGACTAAGACGTGAACATAGTTTCACAACATTTTTATGTGATTTTTGCAAGTAATGCAACAAATAGGCTTGTAGCCTGAATGGAATCAAAAAGGGAAAAAAAAGACATGTTCCATTATGGATGACATCAATCTTGGAAATCAACTTCAGGCATCAGTTTTGAGTACAGAGTCAAACTGGCAAACCTACAATGAGTTTTCAGGCTTTTAACCTTGGATTGGATTTGTATTCTTAACCCCCCTGTTTTTGGTTCATCTTCTCAGAACAACTGCTGCATCATCACCTAGCTCTCCGGCGTGCAGAGAGCCTTTGTGAGCCTCCCTCCCTGATCTCACAGATGGGCATTTCAGACTCTTTAACCTTTAATCTCATAAGATCACTTAATCAATTTTCTTTGATAATGTTGCATGCATGTTTCCTATTTTGTACCCCTGGTGAACACATAATAGTACAGATTTTGAAACTGAGATTGGCTCCAGAGAAGCAGATTTTTTTTTAACGTTTTTCCCCATTGTACTGATAGGTGTAAGTGCAAACCAAGAGTTTACATTGATCTTGAGTATTTTGGGCACATACATATCTTGACAAAGTTATAAATCCTTCCCTTCTCCCTTTTTGACCACCCCCACCCGTGTATTTCACATTATTGCGCACATTAATTTCTATGAAATAATTGTAGTCTGGGTTTCTAATATCAGAGAAATCATTTGGTATTTTACCGTCTGCTTCTGACTCACTCCACTAAGAATGATAGTCTCAAGGTGCCTCCATTCAACGACAGCAGCCTTCAACCTGTCTTTATAAATGAGTAGTATTCCATTACGTATGATCACCACAGTTTATGTATCCATTGGTCTGTTGATGGGCACTTTGGTGTCTTCCATGTTGTCTTGGTTATTTTGTTGTTGCTATGACTCAATATCTGACAGCACAAATTTAGGGGAGGAAAGGTTTATTTTAGCTCACAGCTTCAGGAAGTCACAGTCCATTCAGGGGCTGCCAGCAGCAATGAAAGTACACTGCAGAGGCAGAGGTGGAGGCAGCTGCTCATGACATCATAAACAGAAAGCCAGGTTGAGACTAGTTGAGACCAGTCCTCCAAGGAAGGCAAGAAGCAGCTTCCAGGTGTCCTCCAAGTGATGAGCCCCTCCTGGATCCAGGTATGGAAGTTGTGGAAAACCCCCACTACACATCTATAATCCAATTTACACGCCAATAATCCAATTTATATGCCTGTAATGCACCCCTCCAGACTGGACCCCAATCTTCAAACAGCATATGGTTCCATAGACAATCTATAACATTAAAATTCATGAGACTTTGAAGGAACATTCCAGATATAAACCACAGTACACATTTTAGCTAGTGGTACTTATGCTGCTGTGAACATGGGTATACATCTCTCTTTGTTATGTGTTGTTTTTAATTTTATTTTTTTGGGAAAATTCCCAGAAGAGGCGTCACTGGATAGAAGGGAAAATTTATTTCCAGTCTTTTGAGAAACTTCCATACTGGTGTTCATAGTGATTGACCTGATTACATTCTCACCAGCACTGTAAGAGGGTTGCTTTTTCCCCTCAGCCTTGCCAGCACTGATTGCTGTTTGTGTTCTTGATATAAGCCAATCTCTCTGGAGTTAGATGGTATCTCAGTGACGTTTTGATTTGCATTTCTTTTACGACTAAGGATGTTGAACATCTTTTCATGTATTAATTGGCCATTTGAACTTGTTCATTTGAGAACTGCCTCTTCATTTCTTTTGCCCATTTTTCAATAGGGTCCCTTATTTTGAGGGGCTTAATTTTCTTCAGTTCCCTGTATATCTGGTTATGAGCCTCCTATATGAGAGTTTTGCAGCCAACATCAACAAAATACACACTCATCTCAGCAGCACATGGAACATTACCTAAAATAAAACATATTCTATTTCATTAGTCATGCTTAAATAAATAGAAAGGAATAGGAATAATTCCCTGTATACTTTCATATCGTAGTGGAATAAAACTAGAACAACAAAAGAAACAGAAGAAAATACACAAATACATGGAGAATAAACAAATTACTACTGACCAAACAATGGATCACAAAAAAATCAGAGGAGAAATTAACAATTTCATATAGTTAAAGGATGAAGGGAATACATCATATCAGAATTTATGGGACACAAAGAAAGCAGGACTTAGAGGGAAATTCATAGTCATAAATGCACATACTTATGTTCAAAAAAACAGAACATTCACAAATATGTTAATGATGCACCTTAAGGGACTAGAGAAAGAGTAACAATCTAAGCCAAAAAGCAGTAGAGGGAAAGAAATTATAAAGATCTGAAATTAATTAAATTGAAATTAAAAAGACAATAAAAATATTAATGGGTCAGAGCTGGTTCTTGAAAGAATCAACAACATTGACAAGCCTCCAGCTGAACTTACCAAAAGGAGGAAAGAAAAAGCACAGATCAACACACTTAGAAAAGAATGAAATTACAAAAGACTGCAGAACCAATGTTTGGTGTATCAATATTCACTATTGTCAGCTCATATTGAATTGTTCCCTCTGTTATGACCTGGTAATTTTTTAAGCCAGTTTTGTCTCAAAGTCCACCTTATCAGTGAAGATAGTATCTACTTCCTGCTTGTTTTCACGCTCCTGTTGAATGGAATATGATTTTCCAGCCTTTTCCTTTCAATTTGTGTTCTTTTTATGGGTAAAGTATGTCTCTTTCAGGTAAAATCCTGTTGGACTATGTTTTTAATCCAATCTGCCAAACTATGTCTTTTGAATGGACAGTTGAAACCATTGACATTGACTCTCTAGAATTTTGTATACGCTTTGTATCAGCACCCAGGATATGCTACTATTTCTCTAATTGCCAGGATTCATAGGGCCAACACTCAAATGATAGAAATGGAGATGCGTTCTTACCCTTAGTCCTAGTGATCTACTAACAAAATTTTTGTTTTCTACTTCAGTGACTTTATTCTGCTGCCCTAAACATTTTATTTCTATTGGAGGAGAAGTCTAATTCTAGGAAGCACAGTAAAGAATCTGTTGAATTGAAAACTGAGTTTTTCACCTGTTGATAATTTTGGGTTACTCATGATTCATATTTATTTTCTCACTGCTAGGTCACAATACTTGACACAATGTAACAGATAAAAACATTTTTTAGTTCACAACTTCAGAAAATCTCAGTCCACTCATGGGTGACAGGCAACGGCAGAAGTGTGTGGTTGAAGGACCTAGCCAACGAAACGCTCCTCATCTTATGGAAACTAGAAAACAGAGCTGTGTAGGAGCTGGAAAAGGTTATATCCCTGTGTACCTGACCAAACTCCGCTTACTCTTGACAGCACGTAAAATTAATAGATTAAGTGCCATGCTCTAAGTAACAATCACAATCTAAATACCTTTTTAAATGGATGGTGTTTTAAGGAGACAGTACAGATCCAAACCACAGCATCATGTCTCTGAGTGTAAAAGCTGAAACAGGATGATGAAAAAGAAATTGAACTAATGCTTCTCATGGAGGTAAGAAATAATATGCTTAAAATCCATGAGATTCTTTTTGAAATCTCCAGCGATTACCATGCCTGTCCTTTCAGGTTAGTGGCAAACTACAACACTGCAATCCAGGCAGGATGACTAACCCTGACAACATTCAATAATAAAGGGATAAGTCATTGTGATAAGTAAGGAAACAAGATGTTCGCTTAAGGCCAAGAAAATACAAATAGGCAGGCATCCTTTATTTTCTTTTCTTGTAAGATAAAATTGAATGACTTAAAATGGGTACTTAGGTATTGTTAAATCTTCATTATAGCATTTTAATTTTGGAATGTCAAGAGAAGAGAAAGCATCTCTCAAAGAGAATCCTTTCTGTTCTACTCTGGGAGCTGGAAATTTGTGCATTTTTCTTTGTGTTCACTATAGTATCATATTATGTATAACTATGAACTTGGCTATTATATTTAGATATGAAGTGTGGTTTGACGAGAGGTGTCTGGTTGTCAACTTAAAAGGGGAGGTAGTGACCATTCATGGCGCTTTGCCAACTTGAATAAATCAAGAAATATCTAAAAATAATAAGGCATAGTTCCAGGTTCTATATAATATTGACACGTAGGCTAGCCGACTGAGGGGAGACTCATCTGAATGTCGGTGGCATCAAACAGTAGACTTGTAGCATAGATGGAACAAAAAGTATACAAAATAAAGTGTTCTGATTTAGAATACTTCCATTTTGTACATCACATCTGAACATCAATGTGCGTCACAGACTCATATTGATATTTCTTCTGTGAGCTTCCTGACCTTCAATCTTGGGCTGATGCTGCATCTTTGATCTTTCTTATTCTGTAGCTTATCTGTTCTTATCTGAGCAGCTACTGGATTCTTCATCTCCACTAAGTGCAGATGGCCATTTTGTATTCTCTGCTCTTAGAAATGGCCATTTCAGACTCTTCTGTTTTGGTGAATACAGATACAAGAGAAAGATCCCTTAAAAGGGGATCTTTTTTCTTCTAATTTTCCTTTTTTAAATTTTGTAACTTTTTGGATACATATGATTTTTTATTTCCTTGTAATTTAGTTTTTATTGGTATTTATTTTCAGTATCCACTTACATATTGATTGTATTATGCCTAGGGAAATGTTGTACATGCATGTTGCCTTTTTAATTTTTTTTATTTCCCCTTTCCCTTCCTCTTTCCACTCTCTGTCTCAGTTTCCCTTCCTATCACTGTGAAATCTCCCTCCCTATTTATTAGTTACTTTTTGCCATTTATATTTTTGGTTTCTCATGTATGTGAAACCAGGTATTTTGTGTATTTTACTTTGCTAAATATTTTGATTTAAAGATGTGTCCTTTTTCTCATACATTATTCAGACTTATCTTTTTTAATTTATGGAAATACTTCATTGTGTATACTGTATTTTCTTTACCCTTTCAACTACTTATAGATACATAGACTATTTCTAAGATTTAGTTGCTATGAGTTTTGCTGTTATAAATATGGGTATTTGTGTGCCACTACCATATAATGTCTTAATTCTTTTGAAAAAAATGACCAGAATAGGTATACTGTGGTCAAAAGGGATTTCTATCTTCAATTTTTAAAAAAGAATATTTATCTTGATTTCCACGGTGTTTGTAGTAGTTCTAATCTCATCAACATTGTAGAAGTGTTCCATTTTCCCATATTCTTGCCAACATCTATCGCTACTTATTTATTTATTTACTGATTTATTTATTTTAGTTCATGCTGACAACCATTTTTATTGAGGTAAGACAGAAACTCAATGTTTTTTTCATTTCCATTTCATTTGTGGCCTAAGATTGTAAGTATATTTTTCCTGTACTTATTGGTTATTTGTATTGCTTCTTTTCAGAGGTGTCTATTTATTTCAATTACTCATTTTTATTGGGTCTTTTATTTTTTGAGTTGTTCATATATTCCAGATATTAGTCATGTGTCCAAAGAATAGCTGGTAATAGCTTTCCCATTTTCTAGGCTTTCTATTGAATGTGTTTAATGTTTCTTTTGTGTGAAAATTCCTTTTACTTTGATGTAATCTTATTTGTTGATTCTGGTATTATTTCTTGTCTGATTGATTTCTTTTTCATAAAGTTTTTTCCTATGTCTATGTTTTCTAGAGTGTCATTTATCTTTAAGCTGGTTCAATATTTCTGTTTTGAAGTCTAGGAGTTTGAACTATTTCATTTTGATTTTAATACAGGATAAAAATATGAGCCTAAATTTATTTTTCTTCATGTGGATTATTAAGTTTCTCAGAGTCATTTGTTTTCGCCTTTATTTTGTAATATAGTATGAGGTCTGAAATTGCAATTTCTCCCACTTATCTCTTGTTACTCAAGATTACTTTAGCAAACATGGGTCTTTCCTATATAAAATTACAGATTTTTTTGTAACTCTGTGAAGAATGCTCTTGGCACTTTTACTGGTAATTCACTAAATCTATACATTATATCCAACTGGGCTTCACCTCAGGAATGCAGAAATTGTTTAGACTATGCAAATCAATAAATGTAATGCATTAGCTAAACTGGAATAAAAATTTTAAAAGAGATGCAGACAAAGCCTTTGATAAAATCCAATATTCATACATTACAAAAATCCTGAAGTAATTAAGAAAAAAGACTTCACCTTAAACACATGCAAGCTATTTATGAAAATACTTCTGCCAACATCATGCTCAGTGAGGAAACTAAAATAATTCTCTTTCAAAACTGGAACAAGGCAAGGATATCCACACTCATAACTTTTATTTAACATGGCACATGAATTTAGCCAGAAAAAAAGAATGAAAGGGATAAAAAAACGAAGTTAAACTGTTACGGTTTGGGTCTGTAGTGACTTCCCAAAAGCCTCAGGTATTTGTATGTTGTAAAATACCAGTGTTCTGTTGGTAGGTGGGGCTTGGGTGAAAGGAAGGAAATTCTGGTAGTTTGACCCAGAAAAGGCAGATTACCAGAAGAAGACCTGGAAAAGCATCTCTGCCATCTTCCCTCTCTTGGTTTTGTAACTGCCATGTTGTGAAGAGCTTTCCTCTGGCTACAGGTCCATCATCTGCTTCTACCATTAGCAGTCATCTTTATATGGGCTGTGACTTTCTAAAACAGTAAGCATAAAATAAATATTTCATCCCTTAGGTTGTGAATGTCGATGATTCTGTTCTGGCAATGAGGAGGTGACTAACACATATATTGATACCAGAGAAGTGGGATCTTTGCTGTGACTTTACCCAACAATATAGTTTAGGAGTCTTTGCAACTGGTTTGTAGGAGGAGTTTGGAAATATTTGAAGATGCTGATTGGAGAGGCCTTAGAATGCTGTGAGCTGAGTTTGTTGGCAGATTCTGGTAGGATTTCAAAAGACCAAAATGCTGATAGAAGTGTTAATAGGAAAGGCCAACATCATAGTTTTCAGATGAGACTGACTAATTAATTACAAATGGCCCAGAAACCATGTACGCTGTGCTCTGGCAAAAAGTGTCTTTTCCAGAAACTGACTGAAATTGAGATTATAGGTAGTGGACTACTTAATCTGGCAGAGAAAATTTCAAAACAACCCAATGTTTATATAGTTACATCCTTAGTGTTTGTGGCTTTAGGTAGATCTACCCTGATAAACAGGAGATAGTGGCAGAAGAACACAAAACATTAGTATTAAAAAGAAGTCCAAGTGCTTGGGTGCGGGACCATAAAAAAGGATGACTTGAAGGTATGTCAGAATCAAAAAGACTGAAATTTACCACTAAATTTACCACCTTTACCACTAAAAGAGATGGACATATTGTGGTTTGGATCTGGAATTTCTACCCAAAGTCTCATGTGTTTGAATGCTATAGATTGTTTATGGAGCCACGTGCTGTTAGAAGATTGGAGCCTAGTCTGGAGGGGTGGATTACAGGCATGCAAATTGGATTATGGGCATGTAGTAGGGGTTTACTATACCTCCACACCTGGATCCAGGAGAGGATGATCACTGGGATGAGACCTGGAAGGAGATATCAGCTACTTCCTGCCTTTTTTGAAAACTTCTCAACTTGCATTGGATTCCTACCCGCGATGTTGTGAGGATCAGCCTCCACGTCTGCCTCTGCCATGCACTCCCACCATTGCTGGCCACCTGTGAATGGACTGTGACATTCTGACACTCTGAGCAAAAATAAACCTTTCCGCCCCTAAATTTGTGGATGTTGGGCATTGAGTCACATCAATGAAAAAAGTAACTAGGACAGGCAGCCAAAGGACTTTGCTCTGGGAAAAGTCCTCCAAGGTATCATATAGAGCCAAGGAGAAAACTGTTTACTGGAGTTCAGCCAAAAATCTAAGAATTTGGAGACCTTGGTAGGGATTGTTCAAGGGGGCAAAACTGCTTCTCATACCAATGGCAGACACTGGAGACATCCAGGCGGTGCCGGCTTTAAAGGCACGCAGAACACAAAAGTTGGGTCATGGAGGCTTTCATCCAGATTTCAGAGGAAGAACTTGGATGTCAAGCAGTGTGTCCTAGGGAGCGCACTGCATAAAGTTGTGCAGGAGAAACTTAAATTTCAATGAAGATGCCATATATTTGGAGATGCCAGAAACACAGAAGGCTACCGTCTGTAAACAGAGCCATCCCAAAGGAGAAACTATAAAGGTTACAACCACCAGAGGCAACGCTGTAGGGGCAGGGCAACTCAAGCTCTCTGGAGCTCACATCTCACCACAGCTTGCAAGAAGTGCTTAAAGCAGAGCTAGAGAATTTAATAGAACAGAGGAATTCGGTTATTGTTCTTTTGGGTTTCATTTCTGCTTCAGTCCAATTACTTTCCATCCCTCTATTTTTCCCTTTTGGAATGGGAATGTTTGTCCTGCACCACTCTACAATGGAGGTTTTAAGTTTTTCTTTGATTTTCACAGGGGCTCACAACTAAGTGTTATATTTGAGTCTCAGCAGAGACTTTGGACTTCAATATATATATATATGCCATATATATATATATATATATATATATATATATATATATATATATGCCATACATAAGTTACAACGAACTTGGTATATTTTTTTCTACATAGACATTTCATCAACATTACCATCCCTTCTCCTTTCCACTTTTTTACCCTCTCTTTTTAATAAATGCTATTATGTTCATTTTAATCTATGAAACACCTGTACTTTTTAACAGTGATGAAACTGTTAAGACTTTGGTAATCCTTTAAAAAAAGACTGAATGTCTTTTGCACAAGGAGGTGAACATGAGTCTTTTTGGTTCACTGGGGAGGAATGCTATGGCTGTAAATTTGGAGTGTCCACCCAAATTCTCACACATTTGGATATTGTAAAATACTGATGTGCTGTGGGAGGTGGGGACTGGTCAAAGGGAGAAGAACAGTGCGGCTTGACTCAGATGGGGTAAATTACTGAGAGAGGACATAGAAGGGTAAGTGTCTTAGTTACATTTTTATCGCTGTGACCCAATACCCAACATGCACCACTTAGGAGATGAAAGTTTATCTTAGCTCAAAGTTTCAGAAGATCTCAGTCCATTCACAGGAGAGCAGCTAGGAAATGGTGGAATCACATGGCTGGACTACTTCCAGAGCTGGAACTCAAGATCAGAGATCCTCACAGCATGGCAGAATGGAGACGAGTCAGGGAAAAGGTATGGAACCAGCACACACCCTTCCAGGTCAAGCCTCGAATATCCAGCTCTTCCAGTCAAGTCCAACCCCCACTAGTACACAGTATCTTTTGGCACCTGAGGCTCTTGAGAGAATCCCCAGATACAAACCACACCAGCCGCTCTGCCCTTCCTCGTTTAGTTTTTCATCTTCGTGGAGATGAAAGCTCTCCTCTTCTGAAGATGTGAAGCGCTTTCCTCTGGCCATGGCTCTGTCGTGTGCTCAAATCATTGCCTGCTGTCCTTCCATGAACTGTGATCTTCTGAACCTGTAAGCATAATATAAATCTTTCCTCATTTAAATTTGGATGTTTAGTATTCTGTCTTAGCAACAAGAAAGTCGCTAAGATATAAACCATCCCTATTTGTAAATGGTATGATCCTCTACACTGAAGACTCAAGAACACTGCAAGAACACACTTATAGCTTTACTTTTTTATGTAGAGCATTTATATTTTTTCTTCTCATGAAACAGGACATCAAAGTCCTGCTAAGCTCAAGACAAATTTGTGTTCTGAGTAGATCTGTGATCTATGTACAGTAAACATGACTCCTAGTCATCTGGCTCTACCTCACTCTTCTGATCCCTGTTATTCTTCCTCTTCTCCCATTCTCAGGCTTTCATCTTTTGTGAACCTCAAATTCGACAGTTGTTGTAACACTCCTTAGGAGACAAAATAGGGAGCTAAGAATAAAGGAAAGGAGAGTTTTGTTTCAAGTTCCATGGAATGCTTAATGAATGTGTGGAGGAGAGAGGGTCTCTCAATACGTGTGCTGCATGTGTATTGATGCTAACTGGAGATAAAAGAAAAATATATCCTCCCCACGTCGTTGGCAACAAATGCTTAAATCCCACCAATGTCTCTTCATCTTCAGCCAATGTGGTAAAAGGGCAAAAATAATTCAGGTATCTTAGTGCCCCAGCATACTCAGAGAAATGTAAGTTGGTCACTAAGACAAATACAAATGGAAAATACAAAAGCAATGTGCAGCCCTTATTTTTTGTTTGTTTGTTTGTTTTGTGAGGACCCCGTTGGAGTTCCCTGTCACGTAGTCTCCCTGCCCAGTTCCAAATAGTGGCATGGAGTCTGCACTGACAGAAGTATGGAGGGAACGAGAGATTTTTGTATTCCTTAGTCAGGTTGTACCTAAGTGCCAAGGCGGAGAAGTGGCTGTGCTAGAGAAATAAGGATGAAAACACCAAGCATTCCCAGCACACCTATGCATTGCTGGGATTCTTGCCAACAGGAGCTTGCCGACCAGGCTTCTCCAAAATGGCTTTCCTTCTGCTGCAGTCGTCCATGGCATCATTGGCGTGGCCTTCCGGGATCTTAGGTCTATCTTCCTCAGCTCTATAGCTCACACGATATTTTTCGGAGACTCTTTGAATTACTTCTTTAATGCATGCCTGATTTCCTTTGTTCACCTTGGTTCATTTTATTATGTATGAACCCTAAACTGAATGTGCCTTTTTTGTTAACACTATGGTGTTACAGTAACTAGAGATCTATTATAATTTATCTAAAAGCACAAATTAATATCTCCTGGGAAAAGTTCTGACTATAAACTTAAAATATAATGGGAGTATTGTTATTTAGCATGGCCAAAACATCTATAAATTTCATTCTGATTTAATATAATTGTTCTGTGTCATACATGTTTGCCTGTCTGCCAGTTAGTCTATGCTTTCAATAATTGGATAAAGTATTTGCAGCTGCTCCATCTCTTCAAGTGTTTTTTGAGCTCATATCAATTTAGTTTTCATCTATTTTGCAGATACAGACTCCTGTCTTTGTTAGGGATTTCTCAAAAAATGGCTGTATAGAAATCTAGGGTCACTGAGCTTACCGCAGACCTTAGAGAAAAATAACTGCTAGGGCTTAAGGTTTCCATAAAACTTGCAAATAAAAACCTTAAAGTTTACTGATATAAAGATTATACAATATAACTTGTTATGCATTATTCTGTGCTAATACTTAGGTACATGCATTATCTCAGTCCTTCTTATGGTAGGTTATAGACCAATAGGTATACACATAATTAACCCAATGATTTTTGTTCACGTGACTCAACAAACAAATGGGTTTGAGTTTGATTCAATAAAAGTAAAAATTTCTTAAAATTACTAACATACATTCCCTTGTATTATTAGATAATCAGAATAATATTATCTTTGTTAAAAAGTATAGCTGAAGTTATAATGACATTTCTTTCTAGATTTCAAGTAAAAATACATATAGAGCTTAAAATGTTAGCTTTGCTAATCTAATATTTTGGCTTTCGAAAACACTATAAAATAATTTTAACTAAAAGCTGGAGGAATGGCACAGTGGTTATAGCACTTGCCTTGCAAGAACAGGCCCAGAGTTCAATTTTTTAGTACCACATAAAGTTTGGCATGATGGCACACACCTGCAATCCAGCACTCGGGAAGCTGAGGTGGGGGCATTGTCTCCAGTCCAAGGCCAGGCCGGGCTGTGCCAGTGGGTTCAGAACCAGCATGGGCTACACAGTGAGACCTTGTCTCAAAAGTAAATAAATACCTAGATATAAAATAAAATAAAAGATTCAACTAAGTAAAAATAAAATTAATGTTCATGTGTAAGAAATGTCTGAAATTATCAGTTGATAACTAAGTATCATTGACTTCTTAAAGCTTAAAAAACTATTCAGGCTATTCAATGTGCTTTCATAAGCTATTATTATATGTAAAGGTTTATGATTGCTTTCTTATACAAAGTTAAAATATCAATATATAATTCTATAACACATATATATTAAACCCATATATTGTTTTTGTTGGTGCTATTGATTTGTATTGTTTCACTTTTTCTAAGTAGGAAGAATTTAGGCTTGAGGAACTATTGAAAAACTCCTCCTCCGCTTCATAACTCAGCTCACCTCAGTTTTCTTCACTGACAGGTGAACCTTTCAGTTTTGCTTAAAGTCCTGTTGGGCTTCACACACAAAATGATACCTAAAATTCAATGTTACACATGCAATTGACTATAATTCAAAAAATTATGTGGCTCTTAAAATTTAAATTTGAATACTCTAATATAAACCCAATTTCTTAGTTACTTTCTCATTCCTGGGACATTGAATACCTGACATCCACAACTTTTGGAAGAAAAGATATATTTTAGCTCACAATTTCAGATGGTAATAGCCCATTCACTGTGAGTGGCTGGAAATGGTGGAATCGCATAGTGTGACTGGGAAGGGAGCTGGCGAAAGAGATTTTCGTGGTGCAAAATAGAGCCAAGCCTTTGAAGAAGGGCAAAGCCAGCTCACACTCCTCCAGGTCAAGCTTCAAGCATCCATGCCTTCCAGCCAGGCCCCACCTCCCACAGTGCGCAGTATCCATAGGTACGGCAGGCTTCTGGGGTACACCCCAAATAAAAATCACAGCAGCCAAAAGTCTCAATGACTATCTCAACAGTATTTTCTTATGCGTGTGTTTGTGGAGAGAACGGTTTATCAGGGATGTAACACAGAGATACAGAGATGCATTTCCAGTCCAGCTATTTTTTTTTTTCCTTTTTGAATTCCAGACAGGGTTTTTCTAAGTCAAATTGTCAAGGCTGAGTTCAGACTTTCAAATCTTCCTGCCTCAGCCTTCCAGATTGTTTGTTTTACAGGTATGTACCACTATACCCAGCAACAAGGTTTTCTTAATATGTTGAACTACTCTTGGTAACAACAGAAGCTGGCCAAAATTGTCAAGTTCATAAAAATGATTTCTTCTGTTTTCTACATTTAGGTTTTTATTACTTTAAAATAAATTGAGTTTTAAGTGTGTTTTGTATTATTTAAATGTTAGATTATTGTAAATTTTAATTTATTTCTATGTATTTACATGTGACTAGATATATGTATATATTTGAGAACAAAATATTTTGAGTCTGAGCTTTGTCCAATGTCAGATTTATAAAGTGAAAGCCATATAATTTTATAACCAGTGAATGCTCTCTTTTACACAGTGGATAGTGCATCCATTCCTTAACCTTAAATATAAAATATTTAAAACTTATCTGCAATTCTGCTCTTTGTGTTAAATACAATCCAATCTTTTCCTTTAATACATGATCTACACTTATTAGCCTTAACAAAAGTATTTTTTGTTATTATATAAATGAGGTCCTTATATTGCATGCTACATCTATTTATGATATTTTCCTAAGTTTCTAAGAGATCTAAATCCATTTTTAAGTTTTTCTGTCAATGCTATTAAATTTTATATATCTTCTAAATATAAAATTATGAAATTACAGCTACACTCATAAGTCACAGATACAAAAATTTGCTGCTTCTCTCTTTTGAAAGTTTCCTTTGCTGTACAGAAGACTTTAATTAGATATAATCATATTTGTTGCTTCCTGGGGCTATTTTTCTTGCATTGGGTGTCTTATTAAGAAAGAAGAGAGAAAGACAGAATGGAAGAAAAATGCACCACCTATACCTCAGATAGGAAGCTAATAACTAGAATGTACAAACAACTGAAGAAAAGCATACCCCTGAAATTTAAAGAGCGAATTTAAATAGCAAAAGAAACAAATAGGCAATTTTCAGATGAAGAAGTTCTAACAGCCAGTAAATACATGAAAAGATGTTCAACATTTTCAGCCATTAGTGAAATGTAAATCAAAACATTACTAAAATATCCTCTAACCCCAAAGACAATGGTGTATGACAAGAGCTCAATAATCAATGCTGGGAATAAAGAAACCTTCTTACACTGCTGGTGGTGATGTAAACTGGTTCAACCACTATAGAGGGCAGTATGGAAATTCCCCAAAAGGTTGAAAATAAGCATTCCTTCTGATCCAGTGATACCTCTTCTGGGAATCTTCTCAAAAGAGTTAAAAACATCATATAAAAGAGACATATGCATACCCATGTGTAATAGTTACCTTTTCGTTGCTGTGACTCAACACCCCACACCCACAAACTTAGGAAAGGAAAGGTTTATTTTAGCTCACAGTTTCGAAGGTCACAGTCCATTCAGGGGTGGCTGGCAACAGTCGAAGTACATGGCAGAGAGAGAGGTGGAGGCAGCTTCCCCGACAAACAGGAAGACAAGCTGAGGCTAGTTGAGACTAGTCCCCGCCCTCCAGGAAGGCAGGTGCAGCTTATGTATCCTTTCAGGTCTCCGCCCAGTAACCAGTCCCTCCTGCATCCAGGTGCGGCCACTACACACCGTTAATCTTAACTGCAATCCACCCCTCCAGACCAGACCCCAATCCACCAACATCACATGGTTCCATTAAAATACATGAGACTTTTGGGGGACACTCCAGATCCTAACCACAACACCATGTCCATTGCAGCACAACTAACAATAGCTAAAATGTGGAAGACACCAAAACACCCATCAATAGGCCAATGGATGCAAAAATGTAGACAATGGAGTACGATTTGTCTATAAAGACAGTTTTGAGGCTTTTGCAAGTAAATGGAGGCAACTTGAGACCGTCATGCTCAGTGAAGTGAGACACACACAGTAGGTATCGAATGGTTTCTGTAATATGAGAAACCCAGAATACAGACATTTCAAAAGAACTAAATGGGGGAGATAGTAGGACTTAGGGAGAACAAGGGAAGGTTGAAAAAGGAGAAGGGAAGTGTTTGTAAACCTGATGCTATATATGTGCACAAAATACTCAAGTTCAATGTAAACATCATGTATGACATGCATGCATATTAATAAGCTGAGAAAAATTTAAAAATAAAAAATTTCCTCAAAAATAAAAGATATCACACATAATAGAATTATATACCTATAAAGCTAATTGTTGCTAGCTTATGGTTATGTTAAATTTGTATTCCCCAAAATATATCAGCATTCTAAAGCACATAAGAGAAAAAGCCTTGACCACACTGCTTTTTGCTAATATTATTTCTACAATAAAAAGAAGATAATCTATTATAGATATTAGTTTACATAAAAATGGAAATTCAAATGTATGATGGTGTGTTCAAAATAATGATGTCTGATAATATCATGATTGTCACACTAAAATGCTTTTTCTTTTTTTTTTTTGCTATTTGATTGTTTATTTTCCCGGTAAAAATTTACAACTGTTATTCTCTTAATAGTCTGTACTATTAAAAGATCCTAAAAAGTTTGTAAAAATGACAGGATTTCATCTACTAGACATAGGGAATATAATAATGACTTCTAATGTTGACCATGATTAAGAAAAGAAGTATCTGTGCTCAGGTCACACTTTTAATTTCAAAGGCCTCTGATATCCAAATGGATTAGAATCATTAGGATAACGTTCAACTGCTCACACTTTAAGACTGGGGTCAACTGACCTTCTGGGTCTTTAGCAACAGAAGCTGGGGAACCACAGCTAAATAAGATAGCAACAAGGTGAATGGGACACCTACATTTTTTGAAGCTTGCTCTCCAAAGTCATACCGCCCATTATGGGAGTATTATAAGAAAGAGCCCTATATCACCAAAGAACACTCAATCCCCCAGTGAGGAGGGTTTTGGACCCCAGAGAAGGTGAGGGTTTTTTAATTGTTTCATTTTATACCAATTTTTTTGCATTTTATTGATATGTATAAGTGCAAAAAAAATAGAATTTACATTGATCTTGAGTATTTTTGCACATACATATCTTGGCAAAGTTATAAATCCTTCCCTTCTCTCCTTTGGCCCCCGTCTTCCACTCCGGATCCCATTATTCCCCACATTAAGTTTTATGCAATAATTGTGATCTGGGTTTCTCATATCAGAGAAACCATTGTATATTTCAACTACTGCTTCTCACTCACTTCACTAAGCATGATGGTCTCAAGTTGCCTTTATTTACCTACAAAGCCTCCAACCTATCTGACTTTATAGGTGCATAGTATTCCGTTGTGTATAAGTAACACAGTTTGTGTATCCATTGGTCTGTTGATGGGTATTTTGGCGTCTTCCACATTTTAGCCATTGTTAATTATGTTGTTATGAACATGAGTATACATGTATCTTTGTTATGTGTTGTTTTTAACTCTTTTGGGAAAATTCTTAGAAGAGGTGTCACTGGATCAAAGATGATATTTATTTCATCTTTTGAGAGATTACCATACTGCTTTCCAAAGTGGTTGTACCAATTTACATTCCCACCAGCAGTGCAGGAGGGTTCCTTTTTCCCCACAGCCTTGCCAGCACTGATTGCTGTTTGTGTTCTTGATATACGTCAATCTCGCTGGAGTTAGATGCCATTTTATTTATGTTTTGATTTGCATTTCTCTTATGGCTAAGGATGCTGAACATCTTTTCCTTTATTTATTGGCCATTTGAACTTCTTCATCAGTGAACTGTCTCTTCAATTCTTTGCTCATTTTTCAATAGGGTCATTGAATTTGGGAGGTTACATTTCTTCAGTTCCCTGTATATTCTGGTAATGGGCCTCCTATCTGAGGTGTTGGTGGTGAATGTTTTTCCCCAGTCTGTTGGTTCTCTTTTCACCATGTTGATAATTTCATTTGCTGCGCAGAATCTTTTTAATTTGACATAATCACATTTACTGTTAATGGGGACAATTTCTTTTGCTTTTGGTGTGTTATTAACAAAGTCTTTGCCTACACCTATGTATTCTAGATATTTGCCTAATTTGTCTTCTAGAAGGTTCAAGTTTCATTTTTGAAATCTAAGTCTTTGATCCATGTTGATTTGATTTTGGTGCATGATGACAGGTGTGTGTCTAGATTCTTTCTTCTGCATGTAGATGTCCAGTTTTCCCAGCACCATTTGTTGAAGAGGCTGTCTTTTTCCAGAGTATGCTTCTGACTCCTTTATCTAAGGCTAGGTAGTTGAAGGTATTTGAGTTTGTCTCTGCATCCTCTATTCTGATCCACTGGTCTATCTGTCTGTTTTTGTGCCAGTACCAAACTGTTTTTACAACTATTGCATCATAGTACAGTCTGATGTCAGTATTGTAATTCCACTTGCCTTGGTCTTGTTACTCAAGATTGCCTAGGATATTCTAGGTCTCTCTTGGTTCCATATGAATTTAAGGATTGCTGTTTCAAGTTCTTTGAAAAAATATTGGTATTTTAATAGGAATTGCATTGAATCTATATATAATTTTTTGGGGGAAAATCATTTTGACTATATTTATTCTGCTTACCCAAGAACAGGGCACATCTTCCCATTTTCTAGTATCACCTGTGACTTCTTTCTTCAGTGTGTTGTAGTTTCCTTTTTATAGGTCCTTCACTTCCTTGGTTAAGTATACTCCCAGGTATTTAATTTTTTTGTTGGGTAATTGCAAATGAGATTGTTTTATTGAGCTCTTTCTCGGTTCATTCATGGTTAGCATAGAGAAAATCTATGGATTTTTTTAGTATTGACTTTGTAGCCTGTAATTTGACTAAATGTGTTTATAATTTCCAAGAGTTTTGAAGTGGAGTTTTGGGGTTCACCATGTAGATAATCATATCATCTGCGCATAAGGGTATTTTGACTTCTTCCTTTCCGATACAGATTCCCTTTATTTCATTTTCTTGTCTGATTGCTATGGCAAGTGTTTCAAGTACTATGTTGAATAAGAGCGGTAAGAGTGAGCAGCCTTGTTGTGTTTCTGATTTCAGCAAGAATGATTTCATTATCTCTCCATTTACTATGATATTTTCAGTAGGTTCAGCCTATATGGTTTCTATGAGTTTTAGGTAGGCCCTTCTATACCAGTTTTTCTCAGAGTTTTTATCACGTAAGGGTGGTGGATTTTATCAAAGGCTTTTTCTGCATCAATTGAGATGATCATGTGGTTTTTGTTTTTGCTTTTGTTGATGTGGTGCATTACATTGACTGATTTAGGTATGTTTAATGAACCAGCCTTGCATCTCAGGGATGAAGCCCACTTGATCATGGTGTATGATCTTACTGATTATTTGTTGGATTCTATTTGCCAGAATCTTATTAAGGATTTTTGCAACTATACTCATTAAGGATATTGGTCTATAGTTTTACTTCATGGTTACGTCTTTGTCTGGTTTTGGGACTGGGGTGATATTAACCTCCAGAAATGAGTTTCGTAGTATTCCTTCTCTTTCAAATTCATGTAATAGTTTGAAAATGATTAGAATTCATTCTTCCCTGAAGTACAGAAAAAAATTCGGCTGTGAATCCATCTAGTCCTGTGCTTTTATTTGTAGTTAGAGCTTTTATTACTGCTTCAATTTCTGTGTATGTAAAGGGATTGTTCAAGATTTTTATGTCTTCTTCATTTAATTTTGATATTTTGTATGTATCTAGGAAATCATCCATTTCTTCCTAATTCTCTTATTAGAACACAGGTGTGCAAAATTTCTCATAATATTCTGAATTTCTGCAGTCTGTTGTAATTTCACCCTTTTCACTTCTAAGAGCGCTAATCCATGCTTTTTCTTTCCTTTTCTTGGATTATTTAGCTAGAGGTTTGTCTATCTTATTTATTCTTTCAAAGAACCAGCTTTTTGACTCATTAATCTTTTTATTGTCCTTTTAATTTCGATTTCATTAATTTTATATCTGACCTTTATAATTTGTTCTCTTGTACTGCTTTTTGGGTTAAGTTGTTCTTGTTTCTCTAGGTCCTTAAGATGCATCATTATTGTGTTTACTTGTGGCTGTTCTTTTAGTGTGTGCATTTATGGCTATAAATATCCCCTTAATTACTGCTTTAATTGTGTCTCATAGATTTTGATATGATGTACTTCTGTCATCATTTAAATGTAGGAAGTTTATGATTTCTTCTCTGATTTCTTCTGTGATCCACTGTTTGGTCAGTAGTAAGTTGTTAAGTCTCCATATATTTGTATATTTTCTTCTGTTTCTATTTTCTTCTGTTAAGTGCCAGTTTAATTCCACTATGATCGGAGAGTATACAAGGAATTATTTCTATTCCTTTGTATTTATTTAAGCATGACTTATGGCCTAGAGCATGGTCTATTTTATAAAAAGTTCCATTTGCTGCTGAGAAAAGTGTACATTCATTTGATGTTGGGTGGAAAACTCTGTAAACACCTATTATGTCTCAGTTTTCCATAGTGTCATTTAGCTGTTTTATATCTTTGTGGATTTTCTGTCTGGTTGATCTGTCTATCCGTGATATTGGAGTAGTAAAATCCCTTAATATAATTGTATTGGGGCCTATATGTCATTTGTGATCTAATAATTTTTGTTTACATAATCGGGTGCTCTAGATTTGGAAACATATGTATTGATAATTGTGATTTCCTCTTGTTGTATTGTTCCTTTAATCAGTATATAGTGACCATCTTTGCCTCTCCTCACCTATTTTGTTCTGAAATCTGATGAGTCTGATACGAATATAACAACCCCTGCTTGTTTCCTGGGACCTGTTGCATGAAATACTCAATTCAATCCTTTTATTTTCAGTCTATGTGTTTCCTTGTGAGTAAAGTGCGTCTCCTGTAAGCAGCAAATTGTGGGTTTTGGTTTTTTGATCCAATCAGCTAGTCTATATCTTTTCATAGGAAAGTTGAGGCCAATCCCATTTAGAGTAATTATCAAGGTATTTTTGATATTTCCTGCCATCATTATAGTTTTTCAGCATTGTTTACCAGCCTTACTTTTTTCTTAGCTCATTCTCTTGTAGCTTTTGTCTCTTTCTCTGGGGTCATTGGTGTCGCTGGTCTCCCTCTCACTTTCTAAGCTTCCTTTAAATATTCTCTGCAATGCTGAGTTAGTGGCTGCAAATTTCTTTAAGCTTTCTATATCATGGAAAGTTTAAATTACTCCCTCTACTTGAAAAGATAATTTTTATGGATATAGAAGTCTTCGTTGGCATTTATGTTCTCTTAGTGCTTGGATGACATTGCTCCTTGGTCTCCTGGCTTTTAGAGTCTGGGTTGAGAAGTCTGCAGTTATCCTGATGGGCTTATCTTTGTATGCCACCTTCTGTTTTTCTCTTTCAGTATTCTTCTTGTGTTGGATTTCTAGTACTTTAATTATGATGTGTCATGAAGAGGTCCTTTTCTGATCAAAATTGTTTGGTGTTCTGCATGCCTGCAGCAGTTCCATGTTCATTTCTCTTCCTAGCTTTGGGAAATTTACTTCCATATTTTCATTGAACATGACTTTTAGGCCTTTTGTTTTGTCCTTAATCTTCTCCTGGACTCTCATAATTCTGATGTTGTTTCTCTTTGAATCATCTATCAGCCGTTGTAAGGATAAAATTTCTTCCTTCTTAACTTCACACTCCTTATGGCCTGTTTGTTCCTGCTCATTCATTTTATCTTCTAGGTCTGATGTTCTATTCTGAAAATGTTCGAATGGTTGCTTATTATTTCCTGTGTGTTTTTCATTTCCTAAATATCTGCATTTATTTTTTATGTCCTTGTTGTGTTATTCTCTGATTTATTGTATTACCTTCATTATCTTCTGTTTTATATCTTCTTTGTTCTCCTCTAATTGTTTTTCAATGTTTCTTCCTAGCTTAGCTATGTCATGGTGTACCTCTTGCATTATCTGCTTGATTTCCTATTTTAATTCAAAGTATTTCTGGGCTCAGAATTTATCATCTTTTTTGCCTCTTTTATCTTTGGATTCTGCAATTTCAGGATCTCTTGTGTCATTTTCTGTGGTGTCAGATCTTTTTTAGGAGATTTATTGCCATGTTTCGTCATGACTCTATATCTCTGTCTGTCTCTGGCTGGTTAATGTGGTGTGCTGAAGTCCCTGGCCCCGACTGTGGGTCCCTAAGGAGGGTTTCAAACTGCCTCCCACCATTAAGGGGAGGGGAAGGGCAGCAGAGCTCTCTCCAAGTCCCTGGTGCCAGCTGCAGATCCTCAGGAGGGTCTCTATACATTCTTCTTCTTCAGGACTCATGATATCAGCTTTTAAGAAGTTGGAAATTTTTGCAGATGATTTTTTGCCTTTTTCCCCATGATTCTGCTACTGTGAAGTATAGATCAAGTAGTGTCCCCAAACCTTGTCTCTAATATGCAGTTTTTTTCATTAGACTACCCTTCTTTAAAAATTTCTTGAGTAATTTTATATGTATGTCTACTTTTAGGTTACTCAGATATTAATTTTAGGGTTTTTTTGCAATAACCAACTTGTTGCCGGTTGTCTAATCTCCTCCAATTTCCTGGTGAACAACAAACAGATTACAGCACTGTCTACAAACAAGAAATTTGCTTGTATAACTTGAAAATCTGAATCAATATCTATGCCACCATCCATAATAATCTATAATAACATAATTTAAGACTAACAAATTAATGACAAAGTCTAATAACCAGCTTAATACAACTATTTTACCTTTAAAATTAAAAAACACAGTCTACACTATCAATGTATCTATCTAAATGAACTTAGTATTGTAAAATGTTCTACTAATGAGTACTATATTCACCATCATTAATAAAATAGTTCTCTGCTTTGCTTTTGTAGGCTAACCAATATCCCAGAAGTTATCAACCCTTAAGAGGCTTCAAAAACTCTACCACTTTTAACAGTGGAGTGGATGTGTATGTCAAAGTCTAACTTAAATTTTACCTGCTGTAGACATGTGACAAGATATCAACTGATAGAACCATTCAGGTCTTTATATTATAAATGTGACCTACACTGCTGTACATATTGTTTAGAAAAGATTAGAAGTGTTTGTGGAAGCTGACACTAAATTAGTGTTGGTAATATGGCAAAAATTCCTTTGATGAATTATTTGTAATTAAATAGCATATAATTATTGTTTCCAAGCATGTCAACCCATATGGCTGAGAGTTATCAGTATGTAACAATACTATTAATAAAAGTGGTGGAGTTAGGCAAAGAGCAGGCTGTGACTAAGGGTTAGCTTTGGGAGCATTATATAAAATAGAAGAGTATTTATAGGATAGAGAAAAGCATGACACAGCTTCAACCCTAGGTCAGAAGAAAGCACATAGACCATTCAATGTTTCACCTTCTGCTTCTGACTCACTTCACTAAGCATGATGTTCTGAAGTTTGTTCCATTTGCCCATAAAAGCCTCCACACTGTTGGACTTTATAGATGTGTAGTAGTCCATTGTGTATAAATACCACAATTTGTGTATCCATTGGTCTGTTGATGGGTGTTTTGGTGACTTCCATATTTTAGCTATTGTTAGTTGTGCTGCTATGAACATGGGTATACATATATCTCTGTTGAGACCCAGATCACAACTGTTATGGAACTTAAAATGAAAAATAAAGTGAAACAGGAGGATAGGGTGGGGAGAGAGTGAGGGAGGGGTGGGCAGAGGGAGGGACAAAAGAAGAGTGGAAAAGTCCTTGTTACCTTGACAAGATACCTGGGTGCACTAAATGCTAAATTTCATTGTAAAGCTTAAATTTTGCACTTATACATATCAATAAAATGGGGGGAAAAGAAGAAAACAGATAAACTTAAGCAATAAAAACAAAGAAAAAAAATAAGGAAAGCCTCATGTGAAACAGAAAGAAAATAAAAGGAAAAAGAGAAAAATTAAAAACCTACATGTGAATAACAGAAAAAGTTCAAGTTCAATAAAACCACAGAAAACCAGTGAAATGAGCCTAAGTCCAAAAAATAAAATAAAATAAAATAAAATAACTCTCTGTGTTGTTTGTATGAAAAGTCTGAAAATTGTCCACATTGTCCACATCCAAATCCTTGAATCCTAATGACTGAGGGGGAGGGTGTAACCAGTTCTCCCTCCTTTTCCTGTGTCACAGCCTTTAAAGACGTCCTGCTCTAAAGTATTTCCTACTGCTCATATGAGGTTTGATTGAGCAAGGGCAGGATGGCCTTGTGTCCCAAGGTGCTTGCACTTACCTCCCCCTGCAAACCACCCTTGGTAAGCTGACTTTTCCTCCATTGTTCTGTGGGCGTGGAGAAATAAGACCTCCTCATTCTGAGATCTGATTTTATTGATCTCAGATCTTTCCAGAAAGACGACAGTCTCACCCAACCTCATTGCCTGCACTTTCCCCTGCCTATTGACCAGCAATGATGGTCCCCAGCTTTTTCAGAGTATAACTTGTCAACAGTCCATTCCTGGGAAAGTTCACAATGTGCTTCCAATTCTCCTCTTTGGGCCTGCCAGCAGCCACTGGCTATGACTCCAGCACTGTGTCTCAAAGGGCTGGCCTCAGTCAACAGTTCCAAGGCTCCAAGGCTTTACAGTCATGGCTTCTCTCTGATTCTACATCAAAATTGGAATGACTCGGGTTTCCAGCATGCATGTTACTGGTTATGCCCTTTCCTTCAGCACTGTGACAGCTGACTTCTATACTGATGTTCTTGCTGCAATTCTGTCATGCATTTGCCTCTAGCGATCCATGGGCTCGCTAAGCATGCCTGCCCTTTGTGGCTTCAGGCCGTGCCTTTCAGGCCTGACCTCAGGGCCCCTCCTGTTCGGGAGCTTGTGCTCACTTGCTGGCAATCTTTGCCAATTTTCCTCCATCCTGTGGTCACGATGCATGTCCAGCTGATCCTTAGCCTTTTTCTGCTAAGCCATAGAAGAAATTTCTTTACAAAACCTTAGTCTTCCCGCTGAATAGTGGGAAAATAGTGGGCAAAGTGATCCTAAACCATTAATAACTTGGCTCCACCTACCTACATGAGCTAGTTTATGTTTTCTAATCCCTATAATTTTGATTAGTAAGGATGGGACATTTTTTAAATGATATGCTCTTAGGTGATACAGTTCGGCTTAGTCTACTATATATAAATGTTTACTGATAGGGTTATTAGAGTAAAATTATCTGCTTTATATCCAGGAAAAGCATGAGCTCCTAGGCACTCTTTAGACAAATTTTAGCCCCTACCTTTCTTTAAGTCATTACTAGAAACATTTTCAGCATACTGTGTCTGTATGGGTTCTGTGAGGAATGGCACTATCTAAGATACTTAGTTAGGAAACATGGGTCTGCTTCTAAGTAAAGGGTTAGAGATAACAAATATGCTAGAGGTAAGGCAGTTTAACATGCTAAGGTTTGGAGATATCCAACATACTAAGTTTCAGCACATCGAAAATGCTAAAAATCGAAAACATCTCACCTACTAAGAGTGGTGAAACCTGACATGCTGAAGTTCATAGGTACTTGCCAAGACATTTGTAATCTTAGAAGAGCATTCTAAGGTTCGTGGTTGGTCTTCCGTATCTATTATCTAAGCAAATACTATGGCTCCAACAGCATGCAGGTGCCTCGTTCAAGAGATATTTGGAAAATTCAGACTTGTTACAACACAGCAACAATCCTCTTTCTTTCTCAGACTCACAGGACCTAAAGTAAATTAAGCATGGTCTGAGTAGTTTTTCAGATTATCCACAGAAATATTTAGAACCTTTCTGACGTTTTGTTTATAGACATAAACTGTCTTGGAAAAACATCAGTGTGAGCTTGGGACAAAGTCCTATGGATTTGGAAAGGTCCCCGGTAGCTGCAGGAGCCAAACATCAGTATTATCACATATATATTCTAGATTGTAAGTACCATACAGGGCCTGAAACTGTATCTATACAACTTTTGTAATAGGACTATAATGTCACTGACGAGAGAAAAATTGTCCATATTGTAAAATTTATGTTCTTAGAAGGGTTAAAGGCCAACGTGAACTATTTACTATAGATTAGACCCAAATAGAAACCTGACAAAATTTCTTGAAAGACTTCAGGAGGCTGTGTAAAAGCTTACTATGGCTTGTCTTCACTCCAATGAGGAGAAAGTTTTTATTTTTTTTAAGATAGATTTTTAAATCAGCTTTGGATATTAGGAGAAAATTACAATTTTTTTTGAATCTGGAACTAACATTGATCACCTCCTAAATACTGAAAACTCTGTTTTCTGAAAGTGGAGTACTGTAGAGGAGAACCAGTGAGTTTGTAAAAAAGATGCCGAAGATGACCAAAAAAATATATAAAGCTTCTCATTGCTTCACAAGGTGGACAAATGCTATTTCAGGCTTTTTCTCAAGAATGGTAAGCTATAGTGTCATGTCTGGCAGCAAATGGTCCACCGGGAGAAATTTCTCTAATGTAGCTGGAGGTCCTCAGTCATCTTACTCCAGGTGTGTCAGGATTGGACACTGGATGACTTACTGTCTCAAGGATCAAAGGACCCCTTGTTCAGTGTGTCAGTTGTTTTCCCTGTAATAAAGAGGCTCGAGGCTTGCCTTGTCTCCCAGGCTAATTATGACCATCAGTGGAACAAAAACTCAGGTAGTATGGAATTTTACATGTACCAGCACAAGCTTACTCCTTGACCGTAGAGTCTCTTGTTCTTTTCTTACCTGCTACTCCAGAATATTGGCTTTTGATTCTTGTGGGTTATGGTTGTCAATGGGTACTCAGTAACCAAATGTTTGTTATTCCTCTGTGAAGCTTAGAACATAATTTCCTCCTAATTCATGGCATTTTGGTAATGTCTGAATGTCTAGTCTCTGTATTTTTTGGGCAAGGATTTTAGTCAGAGACTTAAGAGAAGTTAATTCAACAAATGAGACTACTACACAATCTGTGGATGATCTTAGTCTGTGCCTATAACTGAGGTGCAATATTATTTAATTTAGATGATAATTTCCTTTGCTAGCAGAGGATGCTGAGTCTCAAAGTTTAAGTCTCAACTCCTAGGCAAATTCCAAATAATTTACTACTTAAGGTTTATTTTAACCCCAGGTCATCATGTTCTTATGACAAACTGTATACAGGCTATCCATAAAGCTCCTCCAGAACCTAGCACCAAGAACAACTTTGTACTTCCCTAGGGTAAATTGACTTCTGTCTCCTGTGCCCACCTGTATGTGGACTCCTGGCTAAGTTGCATCAATAATTGCTTCCGTTCTTTTAGCGGAGGATTCTCTTGAGATGGCTTTGGGAACTCTCCAGTCTATCTGTTCTCCTCATCCCAAAACTTCATTGTTGGACCTTAAAAGATTTGATGAGTTCACAGACTTTTTTCTTTTCTGATACTGAGTTTTATGACTTGGTAATCCTAACATGTCTAATTATTTTTATCCAACTTTTACCAGACAAATAGATTGCTAACTGGTATAGTATTCCAGCACTGAAAGGTAATTGTACTTTTATAAGACCTCAAGAATCTGTTTAAAACAGTTAACTCTCCAGTAAGAGTCAAGCTAGTATTGTGTGTTGAAACTGCCCTTTATTATACAGTTTCCGGGAATTGCCAGCTGGATCCATCATTCCCAAGTCAAACTTTGGAATGAAGAAGCTCCTGAGGGACCCTGCCATCCCAAGAAAGCCAGCCATTGGGAGATTTGAAATACTTATTCAAAGGTATTTTAGTTAAGTGTATGTCCCAGTATGCCTGCACTACCTTCCAAAATATGGCTACAGGCACCTTGAATGTTCTTCTCTTAATTAAAATCTTTACTGTAATTATCCTTCTGATCGTTTTTGCTTCCAGGGGACACAGATTTGCCTGCTGGTGATGATAAGAGATGTTAAAAAACTGATTATAGTGAGTTCAATTGCCATCCCTCTTGTTTAACTATCCTGATGAACTTTTACTCTTTTACCTACCTTATAGGACTTAAAATATCAAGTCCAAACCATTTTATATCCCAATTCTAGCTTTGAGGAAAAATAATATGGACTTGACTTTCTTAATAAACTTGATGAAAATAGCTCATAATCATTATAATCTGCTGTGGTTTGAATCTTGACTGTCCCCCAGAATCTCATGTATTTATTTGGATCTTTGTGTTACCCGGAGGAAGAGCTTGGCTGGAAGGGGCAGATGTTTGGGATTTGACCTGGAGAGATTGTATCAACTTGCTGCAATTGGGGTTGCCCGGAGCAGAGCTTTTGGGTGTTTGCTATTAACTTGTGGGCCAGGAAGTGAGGAAGGGGCACCCACCCGGGGGTGTTTGAAGTTACTAAAGGAAAGAAGAAGAGACACTGTTACAGCTTCCACCTGGGAAAACTCTTAAGCTGGACTCCGCTGTCAAATGGCTTCTGTCTGCAATGGGGTGAGCGACTTTCCAGCCTCTGTCTCTGCCATGTACCTCCACTGTTGTCGGCCACCCAACGCATGGCTGGCGTGTGTGAGAGATTCTGCAACTGTAAGCTGAATCAATCCTTCCTCCCTTATATTGTGGATGCTGGGCATTTTATCACAGTACCAAATAAGTAACTAAGAACACCCCTCTTGCTTAATGAAATTTTTACTCTTAATCTACCATATAGAATTTAAAATACCAAGCCCAAACCATTGTAGATCCCATATATATATATATATATATATATATATATATATATATATATGTTAATAAACTTCTTGAAAATAGTTAATAATCATTATAGCCTCCATTTTTATAATCCTTATATCTGATCCGCGTATAATAAACTGTTTTCTAAACTTCATTTTGTTTTCAGCTTATTCATCTCCAGATAATCCTGCATCATTCCTTTTGACCCAAAGATTTATGTTGGGCCCCTCAACTGAACTTCCAGGCCAGAAAGTCAGCACGTATGGATATTCTAACTCCCTCTCCTTGACACTTTCTCATCAGGAAGTGGCTAACATGATGTGGTACTCTGCTACAGCAAATGACTTGAGGGTTTTAACTGTTCAGATGGGAAATATCAGACATACACTTACAAATGAGTAAACCTATGAGAAAATAACGGCAAGTCCAGGATGGCATGTTTAAATAAAGGAACAAAAACCTCAGTGTGTATGAAAGTTATGGGCATTTTTTAGAACTTACACCTGAAGTAAATTAATGCAGCACGTTGATGTTAAAGTTACACATTAAAGTTACACCTTCCTTTCAATAACTAGGAGCCTAGCTATATATATTCTAAGGCAAGAATTATGGCAATTTTAGTTGCTCTATGCAGATCCCACAGACAATTATATGGTTTACATCTCTCTGGGTATAACAAGGTAGGAGATTTGTGCTGAAGGCCAGGCAAATTAATAAGACAACTACTTGAGTGATTAAGAAATTTTCTGGAAAGAAAAAGAATGAGCAGAATCCAAGCAAGCCCGATTTTTAGCACTGTTTGTGGGACCTAATATGATGCATGATTTCGGGTGCTGGACCAGGGACATCCTGGAACGGGACAGATGCCTCTATGCTTCACCTACATAAGGTAGAAAGGTGGGGTGGCGTGAGGACTGAGCTCTCTCTTGGGACCACACTAGCTAATGAGAAATGTATGTTCTTCCACAATTATCCTTTCCAACTGTCCTGACATTAATCAATATTGTTTCAACATTTGCCAGCATCTGCCATTGCTTGAGTCACTAGTGGCTTGAAAGAGAGCCCTAATTGATTTAAACCCTGTGGCGGAGCAAATTCTTACCTGGATCACCAATGTCCCAGTGTAACTCATGCATGGGACATGTGCCCTGTCCAATTTTCGCTCAGGTCATAAGAAATCTGGAATAAGGCATCCCGGGATCCTTCTCTGGTAATACCACCACTTCGCGTCCTGTAATTCTACTTAATAAATCCCCTTGCACAACTTAGCATAATATTTTCTATTGTGCTCCTCGAGAGAACCCTAACCAACATAAAGATGACAGAAAATAACACCATCAACTTTGTGGAGATGGCAAGGGAATCACGTAGTGGAGGGAGAGGGCAGAAAGACAGGAGAAGAGCAAAACCAAGTGACTAAGGTGTGCTATGTGGATGTAGCAATTTCTCAAAAAAATACGTAATTTGTGTTAATATTTTAGCATTTTATACTTATTGTTAGAAAAATTAGTTGTTATATGAAAACATGTACTAAAATGTTTAATACGTCTCTTGCTATTGCTACTTTTATTTATGTTATGTTGTTTTGTATCTTTATTAATTTTAGATTTTCAGACAATTTATAGTTTGAGGAAAGAAATTTTGCAAGTAAATGAGTTTTGTTAAGTCAAGTAAAGAGAAAAAAGATTAAATATTAAAGAATTCAGACAAAGAAGGGAGAAGTTAGAAAAAATACATCAGTATACAAAAATAACAGAAATAGTAAAGTAAGAATGGAAGAGAATAAAGGAAACAAAATGGAAGGAAGAAAGAAAAAAGAGTAAGTGAGATATAGAGAAAAAATCTGGACAGGAGGAAGAACTTAGTACATAACTTTTTCATGTGTCTAAATTTATGATTTTTATTTTCCGTAATTGTTTGCTTTATTAAACTATATTTATAGCCTATAATGATTACATATGAAGTTTATCTTGGGAGTAAAAACTATTTATAATTGTATTTCACCGTACAGCCTCATTACATACTTGACTGTAGCTGCTTAGGCAGCTCAGCTTCTATCGTGAAGAATATCTACACTTATGTACTTTGGCAGATCTCCTGGGTCCCCTGGGGGAAAGTAATATTGCTCTTTACATATCAAAGGAAATGAAGAATCCAACCTCAAGTGAACTTACAACAGGATGTGAAAGTGCTCCATGAATTAGAATTTTCAACAATTTTCCCACCAAAAGTAGGATATTTTCCTTGTCATGTAATGCTTAGCACACCGCAGCATGTTACCGAGAGTCACTTGAAAAAAACTTACGAAAGTGTTAAGAATGTTATATGAATGATTTTTGAATCAAATAACTGTTTTGGGTAAAGATAGAGAAAAACTGAGAAGGATTTCAAAGATCTGCACCCACTCTGTTGGTTCTGTCTTTTGTATATCTACAGAATTAAGCGGAAAAATGATCAATTGTGGATCTGCACTTTGAAAAAAAGATGAATGCCCCATAGTCGAAAGGTACTTAACTTGAGTTTTACTGCCTATTGAAAGATTTTTTGAATAATTACTTCCACTTTCATGTATTCACTAGAATGCAATTTTAATTTTGTATGATTTTTTTTTAGCTTTCTTCTTCTCTTGCACAGCCTGTGAAGGAAAATATAGTTCAGTAAAAAGAAGAAAATATTAAGCTAATATGTCATTCAAAAAGCAGCCTACAGTATCTCTTTCTCTGATGACGCAGAGTGCTAAAGACATAAAAATAAAGAAGGATAAGAATATTAATTAAACAATCATGGTATCTGTACAAACTAAATAAAGTACTCATGTCTCTTTTTTCAGGTACTTGTGTTTAAGAATTTCTGCTCGTGTTCACACGTTTTCTTTTACAATTGAATTATGTCATCTTTCAACTTTTAACTTCTCGGTGCTTTTTTGCTGAATCTATTTAACAAGAAATTAGCATTTAAAATTATCATAACTCAAAGCCTCCACCTCAGAACAGTAACAATTGCAAAAGTAAAAATGGTCATTTTTTCCTCTCTCGCTCACTCACTCTTTTTTCTGTCTCTGCTAACACCTATGAAAGTAATGATTCACAAATTGTGTTAAAATATTTTGTATACATTATCTCCTTTCTTCCTCACACCTCTGCACTTCTCTGACTTATCACAGATTTAAGAATGTAAGTACATTCGTTGGGAGGTTTATTTGGGGTTTCTTGACTATTTCTTTATTTCAATAAATATTTGTTGAGCATAATTTATGCTCAAGGCCAAGTGCCCCATATTTAAAATTCCTTACAATTTTTGGCATATTGATAACACAAACAATATCAATAGTCTTTGTTGTTGTCTATATGATGATAAATCTTTGTCATTAAGAACCTTGCAACTCAGAGTAAAATTCTAAGGTCAAAAACCTTTCATCTTTGGAATTGTAGAGAATAATTATTGTCTTATGTTTCAGTGAATATTTATGAAAATTTTATCATGTGTTACATGCTGGATATATACATGAAGTCCAAAAACCGTTCTGGTATCAAGAGAAAACTGTCTCAGCAAAGAAAATGAAAAATTGATAAATGAAATACAACAAAAAAATCTAAAAATAGAAATAAACAGAATATTCTAAAGGAAAGAGGAAGAAGCTTACAATTTTGTTTTGAGGATGAGTCAGAATATGGTTCACAGAGGAAGAGAATTTAAATGATAAAAGATTTAGAAAAATGGATAACAATAGTCACTATCCTTTATTAGCTCCTAAGAAGCCCTAGGCATTAAGACAAGTGATTATTATCCATTTTCCTAATAAGACATCTGAGATTCAAGAGAATCAGGAACTTTCCCAATATATCACAAGTAAAGGACAGAAACCGAGTCCAAACCCCTGTTTATCTCATTCTGTACAAGTCATAATACCATATTTCCAACGATTTTATTCTGTTCTTCCTAGTGTGGTTATGGGAAACGCTCTATTTTATGCTTTTGATTATCACTTTCCCACTTTTTCATAGTTATAATTGTTGCCATTAGTTTGTTAAATATCAATTTTCTTTTGTATATGTAAATTATATTCAACAAGTGTGTATTCAAGCCCTGTATATAAGATTGTTATGTGACTAAAATCACGTAGAAGTTTTGGAAAGATCTTTGAAAATTTGACAAATTAAGTGCACGTCATCTTGTAGGATTTTTAGCTACAAAACTTTATTCAGTTTCAATTGATTCAAGTTATACTTTCACTCTGAGATAATTTCCTTGCATCTGTTGACTTCATGTTTGCAAATATCCAGGGGTTTCCACCCTCTAATTCATTGTGATCATCTTTAATTGATCTATAGTTACAGTTCTGATTTGGCAATCATTATTTGATCATCTGTGGATGACATAAATATAATTATTAATTTGTAAACTAAATATCATCACTTGGTTTCATTTTCTACTGTTGTATTATTCTGCAGATATATCATGCACTGTGTGGTGTACGTAGCCCTATAATATATACAAACATTGCTAAAGACAAATTTAACTGACTTAAGCATCACTTTGTGTTAACGATGTATGCGTGCAATGAACTTAATTCTATTACTGCCCATTTTGGATGCCTTTTTCCAACAGGTGGTGTTTTTTCCTAAATACCTTTCTTTCACCTTTAGTAAGTTAAGGGTGTGTCATTATTCACCACAGTAATTCTCCCTTATCCACAGAAAATATGTCCTAAGATCTTCAATAAATGCCTGAAGCAACAGGTAACATTAAAGGCTTTATATATTATATTTTTGGACACATATACACATGTAGGATGTAGCTTAGTTTATAAATGAAACACAATATACATTTGGCAATAAATAACAAAATATAACAAATATAACAATATAACAAATATTAATGACTCTCCCCTCAGAAAATCATATTATAGGTCTTTGTAATTGATGTATAATAATTTTTCTCTAAATAAAAAAGAAACTTCAATATTTCACTTAAATGAAATGTTTTAACATTTTTCATTGAGACATCTGAATTGCCCATGTCCCTGCTCTTCTGTTTCATGGCCAACATTAAAGAAAATAAAAATTGCTGAAACACGATCACTGTAATGATGACAATGTTGATCTAATAATCACATCTCTAGTATGAGACTAATTGGTTAGGTCAAAATGTACAGTGTTGTCACAGTTTTGACATAGGGACGATGCACACATTGGGTGAAGATGTGGGATGGTGTGAGATTTTATCAACATTACTTGGAAAGGCATGCAATTTAAAATGCATGTATTGCTTTTTGGGGAGATTTTCCATATAATAAGTTCAGACTGTGTTTAACCATGGGTAATTAAAAACATGGAAAGCAAAACCACACATAAAGTTTCAATTTTAATAACTTTTATGTTAATATTAATTTTTAAATGGTTACTTCTGAATTTTTAACCAAAAATCTTAGTTTTCCAGCATCTGTTCAAATTACCTTGACATTACTTAATTTCTTTGAAGAAAGCATATCATTTATTATACATATTATAGTAAAAGGATCAGCACTGTTTTAGTGTTATATTTTTAATATTCATCTCAAAAATATGTAATTTCTTTTAGTACTAAAGTTAAGGGGATGTTAAACAATCTTAGATTTATTGTTTATTTTTCCTCTTGTCTGATTTCTAACATTAGATTTTAGAATTTAAGGTAGTCACAGAGTTTTAGGTATCTCTTTGATTGACCTTTCTTTACAGAAGGATGGTAGCTATCCACTTCCCAGGGATACAGTGCAATGAATGATACTTTATGTTTCACCTACAAATTTTATAAAACTACATATTTTCTGTAATTTTTCATATTTTTATGCATTTGTGTAAAAGGCACTTTAGTCCAAAACACTATCCTGATTTAGCGTTTTCATAATTATCATAAATTAATATTTTCTATCAAATAAAATATTAATGATGAAAGTAGATATTATGCATTTTAACTAGTGGTTTACCAACAAGCTAGAATCTGCAAAAGCTAACGTGAAACTTAGCATATTTTTAAAAGCTACATATATATAAAAATATGATTTTTTACATATATATCTTTCCTTCTCCCCTAATCTGAGATATTAAAACAAAGATAAAAATATAAACACTAGTCTTGAAACACAAAAAACCATAAGAAAAGGTAATCATTTCTCAAGTATTTTATAAATGATTTCTACAGTCTCTGCTAATATGCTCTGGAATATTTTCTTAATTAACTAGCTCCGAACACAATTAAGGAGCTTTGTCGCAAAATTTATAATTTAATATCATGATTAATTTCAAATTCTTTTTTGTAGGAAAACATTCTAACACTATTTGTTGCAGAACTGACTTCAACATAATTTGTAGCCATATGAGATGTGCTCCAAAGGGGCAAATTCTAAAACCCATCACTTTGCAAGGCTTGCTTACACGGATCCACCACATTGATAGAGGACCATTTTTGTTAACATCGACAGCAGATCATTTGTTATTTTGTATTAAGTATTACTAGAAAGCTTATGTAAGAGCATTTTCTTCTAGACTTAGAATTCTACAGCTGAGTCCAAATGTGCCAGAGAGAAGAGATTGAGCACAAATAGAGATATCAATTTTGACGAAATCTTTGATTGATAGAAACACGTGTAGTATGTTCTTAAATTTCCAGGAGAAATAGAAGAGAAAAAAGTTCATGGGTGAACATAAAGACTTTTTGTGGCTCACAATCATCATATAGTATATTGTCACATATGCCTCGCTTTAGATAAAATTAAACAAAGGCAGAAGTATGCATTCCAAGTTCACCAGTGTCACCACATCTGGGACATTATTCCAGAATGGATGTGGATAAGTGGATTGCCCATAGTTTCTGGCAGCCAGAAAATGGTCTTCATTCCATTATTATTGCTGGAAAGAAGTTGAAAAATGATCCTGAACTAAGACTTTTATCAATTAAAATGATAGTTTATGAAAATCAGGACAATGAAACAATCTTTATGTCTGAGTATGAAATTAATTCTACAACCATATCACCGAAATCACTAAGTGCTTAACACATGCATGGTCCTGGAATGATGCTGTGGATCACAAATCCTACTCTTAATTCAATCAGTCTGTGTGTGTAAAAACAAAGCAATATGTGATTAAGCTACTGAGCAGTACTTGAGTACAAGCAAGCACAAGGCAAAAAACGACATTAAAAATCAAGATACATTTTAAATGATTAGTACGGTAAACGTTTAGACAAGAGAAAAATGTGGGCTAGTTGATCAGAGAAAACTTCAAGGGTGAAGCGGTACCTTAGGCCATGTGGAGATTCTGGATGCTAAACAGTTGAATGCATAGCCTACCTCTGTTTCTATTATGTTTATTTTATTTTGCTCTTTAAGGACATGGAAAAGGAAATTAAAGATGGACGATGGCAAAGTGGGGAAGGTGTGGTCAAGTAAAAATGATTAATATGTATTATGCATATATATCAATCAGTTCTCCAAGATAAATGTGCAAGTACTGTATGTCATGAGCAATATTAATAAAAACACACATTATAGAAATGCATTAAAATAATTGGATTGATATTAGGAAAGAAAAGGGTACATTCTGTGGTAAAAGAAAAATGAGTATTAGAATCCTGAAACTGGACCTAATGATTATTGGACCACTTTTCCAGAAAGAAGCATTAGGGATGGGCAATGATATACTAACATGGATCCCTGAGGTAAAATGGAAGCTACCATAGTCTGATTAGTGATTGCTGTAATTCTTGAGTCCTTAAATGACTTTGCTGATCCAATTGTATTATACTACTGAGTCCCAACTCATCAGAAGTTAATCAACTGCTGTGTAGTCTGTTTTATAAATAAACAAAAGAGTTAAGTCTAAGTATATATAATATGGCACAGAAACTTTTCAGCTTGTATTTGAGAACTAGCTAGCCTTACTTTTAAAGAAGCATCACCTACAGATGTTGCTCACACGGAAAAGAGAGAGAGTGGAAAGAAGAGAAAAACTTTGCCTTCACTCATATTTTTTAAGCAGAGTGCCTGTGTGAATGATGGTAATTTCAGAAATACTAATTTAAATGTGGAATTTTCTATACAAGTCTGTAAAAGACAAGTAGAGACCAGTTAAGTCACTGGTCTCTACATGCTTATATATATTTAGTGTCTATTGCCTAATTGTTAATATCAATTATGTTCTGTACTCAAGTTCAGAGATGAACTTTTACATCATGGGATAGGAGGGGAACATGTCCCCAGAATTGCTCCATACTCAGCGTACTTTCTTGCAGTGGAAATTAAATGGAGAAGAAAGAGGAAAGGATAAGAAAACATTTTACTAAACTTTATTTCTCCTTATTGAAGTTCAATCATTTTTCAACTTCTTTCCAGAAATAATAATGGAATGAAGACCATTTTTTGGATCTCTTCTAGCAGAAGAATTTAAAGGCTCTGAATGCCTCTTTGTCCTTTTATATTTAATGCTGGGTATTTTTGAAGGTATTGCATGTAGCCTAAGCTCATTAAAAGGAAAAAGTTAATCTCCTGAGGAAGATCAAGTTTGGATGTTATCTCTAAAGAGGTCTTTTACTCTAAATATTCTAGAAGGCGTCCAGAAAAAGTAAAGAAAAGGTATACATTTTGGCCTTTACAAAATTATCATCGTTTTGGTTTAGTAACTCACCTTTCTAATTGTCAGATTATGAACCTCTAAATGGTATGTTGCTCTTGCTGCTTAAATAAATACTGATAAATTCAGAAAACAAACTCTTCCCATTTTTAACAGCCCTCCAAAGGAAGGAAAAAAGTATGGAGCGTTTAATGTATAGTAGGTTTATGTTAGATATCCTGATTATATTATTATACTGAACTGTTGATCTGTCTAAGAGACTCACATCTGACAACTTATAATTCTCTATACTTACCACACTTAAACATTAATTGCATTGACAGAATGTGATAAGGCCATCAGCAATAATGACAATTTTAACAAATGAATTCACTCAAAACTACCATATATTCTTTACTTTTCCAGTATATGAAAAAAAAATACACATCAGTGAACTTCCTTTCAGAAAGTACTATGTAATAGCAAAATTTTATTGGAATTGTTCCCAATAACTTTGGAAAATAATTCATTCCTCCCTATTTGTCCTAGATGTGACTGATTTTCAAAGTAGTTACATCACTAGTGTTTTTAGAATAGCATTAATTTTTTTCTTCTTAGAAATTAGGATAAATCTGTTTGTTGTTATAAACCTCTCATAAGTATAAAGAACACTAAGTTCTAGTGTTTGTAACTTCCTGCTGAGCAGATGTTTTGGCAACTTTGCTTCTGGAATCAGATCACAAGTTTATTTGCTACCATGTAAAAATATATTCACTCAATGTACAAGTTAGCCATTTCATACATACTTATGCATGCATAGATGAGGACTGATAGATGGGTTGCTATATATTTTCTCCCCTTCGAATCCAAACTCCTGGGTCCCTGCAAGTGCAAGAGTCAGGTAGGGCGTTCTCTATATTTGATTATGTTAACATGGAAACTGAATTGGATTAATTTTGGATTAAAGTTAAGATTTCTGCCTTTCACACTTTGATATTTATAAATATTTGTCAGCATTAAAAATTCTGAAAATCTGTTTGGTATTTTAATTTTTGGTACTTCACTGGTGTTTGCTCAATGCAAGGAATTAGAGGAAACATACAAAATGTTCTGTTTCCAGCAGAACGTTTCTGGAAATATTTTTATTTCCAGCCCCAAATGTTAAAGCGCATTTTGACCTATGCAGGCTGCCGGCACATGAGTATGTCCTGGAAACGATTGCTGCTTACCTCAGGGGCTTTCTTGTTCTGCTGTAGGGGAAAAATGATTTTTTTAAATTTTCTAAACAGTTGCATGTATTTATTGTTTCTATCCAATTTTACTTAAAAATAATATAAGTATGGGAGAAAAGCTTCAGCTGTATCAGTGATTAAAAAAGGTTTAATTGCAAGCACTTCCATACCTGCCGGTTGCCTATGAACACTGAGTTGCTATACACAAATTCAGTTGCAACTGAGTCTGCTAAGTTTTCTCTTGTTTTATATTGTTTTCCAATATAGTACACCACGGATTAGAATAGCTAAAACCAAAAGTTTAACTTGACGAGATCCGTTATGGTCTGTTGTTCACATTTTCAAAGCATGCTTTTCACATGCATCACTGTGGGTGAGCATGTTAAATTTAACATTGCTTTCTGCATAAATTTTAATTTTACTACTTTAAGTCTCAAAATAATTTACTGTGTTAAAGTATTTTAACATATTATCTTATTTTAATACATGTAAAGCAAATTTGTGAGGTATTATGAACGATATATCTGATTGCATACACAGCAACAATTTTTCGTTCCTTTGTAACGGAACTCTGCCTTTTATTAAACATTACCTTTCTCCTTGACGATTTATATGCAAAGGAAGTGGGTGCCATCCCTAATGTGGGTATAAATGAGGTTTAGTCTGAGCAAGAAGAGTGATGTCATCTTACTAGCCGATAATTCAGGGGTGAGGAATGTCCAGCCCGAGGCACTGGTCCAGACTGGAGAAGGCACTGCCACATTAGAGGTGAGATAATTAAATATTTTACCAAAAACAGACAGCTACTTTTTAAATTGATAATTTTGTATAGCCTCTGAATGATGTCATGAAGATCCAAATAGCTATTACCAAAAAAGAGTTTCCCTACCCCTGATAGGTAGATGGATCACTTTTTACCAATGACATGTGAAAAAAAAAGCCTCTTTGGTAGCATGCAGATAAAGCAGTCCTTGATTGGCTGAAAAGGGAACAGATACATTCTAGAAACAACCCCTTCTGCTGCTGCTTTTTCTTCTACCTATTTGCATGTCTGAGGCAGATTTGTGATTGTACTTATGTTCCTTAAGAAAATCTAAACTGAAATGCTGGGAATAGTAGAGAAAATGCTGGGCAAGTTTCTTTGTTTTTTGTTTGTTTGTTTGGGGATTTTGTTTGTTTATTATTTTTTCTCAATGGACCCTGGGATTACACAGGTCTGGAGTCATACTATGAGTCTAGACTTTTTGCTCTATCAGATGACACAAGTAATATTTTTTAAGCTGCTGAAGTCAGTATTTTCTGTTACTTTCAGGCAGAAAGTATCTAAACTCCCCAGGTATGTATTAATTTCATTCTTTAAATAAGAAATCTGAAGTTCTGAATAACTCAATATCTTTGGGCTAAAAATTCAGGCGGCCAATGATTCAAGTCTATATTTGGATGAGATCTACACAGTTTATTCTAAATTCATATTGTTAAATATACTGTATTTATTATTCCTCTAATTTACTCCTTTAGTAGTAGTGCCTAGGAAAATATCACTATTTTCTGACATTGTGTTTCTGCAACGGAATAGATACAAAATTCTTTTTCAAAGGCCACATCCCTCTTGTGTACGTCAGTTTATACTTCAAATAGTATACTGCCTATTTTGACTTTCTTATCTCCTAGTAATTTCTTCTTAAACATGATCAATATCTGAATCTCCTGTATTTAAAACTTCCTCCATTTTCTATATTCCACATCTGGCTTAATGATCACATGATATTATTTTAGGGCCTAAACAAGATATCTGAAATATTTCCTGCTACCATTCTCTTTGTCATTTTTCCAGAGTGACTCGGGAGATTTTGTCTTTTTAATAATACAAATATCTCTCAGCTTGGTTTTGTTCACTTGTACCACACTACCACGCCAGAACCTTTGCTTTTGGAGAACTTTGAATATTTCTAACACAAATACTTCAAAAACATATGACTTCATATGTTACTCAGGACTTAGTGCTCAGCCTTGCCATAGCATGATTTATAGCTGTAAATATCTAACCTTGTAGCTAACACTGTATGAGCCTTACAGAAACTTGTGTATCGGATCAGTTCCTGGAACAAAAGAGTGACTATGTCCACACTCCGTGAATGCTCTTGGATTGTACCAATATTGGAGATGGGTGCTATTTTGGAGTGTGGGATTTAATCCAGAAATTTTCTCAGATAAATGATAAGGTAAATTAATTAAGTTTTCACATTTTTCACAGATACTTATTAATAGAAGATTGTTTTATAAGATGAAAGCTTTCAATTGTGCTGTGATTTCATTTTTTGCTTCTTCCTCATGTTACTACCCATAGTCCTAGACGTACACATGAATGTGCGTGGCATGCACACATACAAGCTTACAGTTTGCACTGTTGGACAATGCATTCTTTTATGCATTTATATATGTAGAACTGGACTCACATTAAATGAACAAGATATTGATTCTTTTGACAACTAGATGAACATTGAAATGCTGAAGATACAATTTGCCAGGACTGGTGGCACATGTCTGTAATGACAGCACTCTGACTGGCAGGGGCAAGATATTGCTCACTCAAGCCCATTATGGGCAACTTAGCAACTTAGAAAGAACTTTGCTCAAAGTAAAAAAGGGAAAGGGTAAATTGTAGCTCAGTGAGAAGGTCCTATGCCTAATCCCTATTAATAAAAAAGTGTAGATAATTTTACCCAGAAAAATCACTTAAGCTTTAGAGTTTCAGAATATTATTAAAGAATTCAACCTTATTTGAAGTTTTGAACTTATAGCTTTGATATTTATCATTTGTGCTTTACCTGTCAAATTTAATAAATATTTTAAAAGCAAATGAAAGTAGATTTTCATTTTTGGTCTTTGGTTCAAGTAAGTATATTTTTTCCTGAAAATAATGTCAAGATTTGGGTCTTTTGAATATAAGTACCTTTTAAACTTTGAATGATTTCAGGGGCTAGAGGAATAGCTCAGGAGTTGCAGTATTTGCCTAGCAAGCACTAAGTTCCTGAGTTCAGTTCTCCAGCATCACCTAAACCAGGTGTGGTGGCACAAGCCTATAATCCAAGCACTCAGGAGACTGAGGCAGGAGGATTTCTGTGAGTTCAAGGCCAGTCGGGGCTACATAGTGAGCTCAGAACTAGCCTGCACTACAGAATGAGAGCCTGTTTTAAAATAAATAAATAAATAAATAAATAAATAAATAAACTAACTTTCAATTATTTGAAAATAAGAAAGCATCTGAGTAATAAAACTAGAAAAATGAGACTGAAAGTAAATGAAGCTGAAAGAGAAACTAAATGATATTGAGTGCTTATTTTTTTAATAGAAATGATGAAATTGAGTGGTTTTTTGTGAGCAGGATATATATAAAATTAATTAAGTAGACAAAATAGCACACACGTTTTGTTTAGTGAAAGGTTAAGTTCTGTTCAAAATAAGGAATTTGAACAGGAAATTATTCTTCTTCGTTCCACAATTTTAATGAGCCAAGTGAAATCCTTGAATCTTAATTTATTATTACTGTTTTGAATAGTAAGATTTAATTACTGCTTTGAATAATAAAATGAATAAAAGTTACTCATATCAAATGTACAACTCAGAAGAAATGAAACTTGCCAGCCCACTAATTAAAAAAGTACACTTGTGAAATCAGAAAGCTGAATGAGAGAAATGAATCCTATAAATATTTATTAGAATTTTTCAATGATAATGCTGAAAAATGTCTAGCATATCCTATGACAGCATACAAAAGTTTTTAATAAAGCTTAATAAATTTTAATTAGTGCCACAATTTCCTCCAATAGGAGCATGAAACAGACTTCTTAGCACTTCATTTCACACCTAGAATCTTTCAAATGGAGAAAAAAATCTGCAACAAATGAATTTTGAATGATTAAAACCATTGCACTTTGGTCACTCAGTAAGTTTTGTAACCAATCCTTAAGAACATGTTGGACCAGCAGAAAAATTTAGGACTCTGTGGCAATAAGAATCTCAATTTAAAGGTCACAAAATATTTTTTACCTGCATTTACCTACCAGAATTGCAGGAAGGAAATTTTGAATAAACACCAATACTTAATGTACAATAAGCCAAAGTTTAATATGAAAAATAGGCTGATGTCCTTAAAAGAGCAACATGTTTAATATTTAGCATGTATCACAGTATGATTTTACAAAAATATAAAAATAACATTTGTTATGTATTATGTAAAATTTTCTTAGCTAAACTTTAAAATGAAAAAATTAATGAACAGAATAGACTAGAAAACATACCCCAGGGGGGCTGCGTCAAGATGCATCCACATACGCTCGCAGTCAAAAGACAAAGGAAAATAGTAAAACAACTGGATCTGAAAGTTGACCAAAGGATTGGCACAAAAGTGAAAAAGATCAAGTCAGTTGCATGTGGTTGCCGTTGGATCACAGGATGCCAGTTAGTAAAAGAATTATATTCAAAACAACAGCTTAGATGATTACAGAGAAGCTACTGGCAGTGCAACACAGACGAAAGAGAGCCTTAGCCCCGGTAGCCAGAACATCCAGTAGTGTAGCTTCAGAAACAGGGAAGGCCCTACACCCACAAGACTCAGAGCTTAAAGACTGCAATATGAAAGGGGACTGTGGGAGTTACAGCCGAATAGCCTTCTAAGCAGTGCCACTGGGGTTTGAGTCGTCCCAGGAAATAGTCCAAGTATAGGACACACTCCGGGAATTTGAAGACTCTCCTTGCCAGTGACAGAGAGGGAGAAATGCTTGAAGTGGAAAAAGGGGAATAGAACTGTAGACTTCCTGAAAGATTTGAGCACACTGAGAGTAGGAGTGAGAAAACAGAGGGCCCACCGGTAGGGGAAGAGCAAGATCACCTGGGAGTGCTTTGTTCAGTGGGCTGGGTGCGTGTGTTTGGACTACAGGGCCATCACTGCCCGCTGCCAGAGTAGAACCCAGTGGGCTTTTTTGCTGATCTCAAACTCATGGGAACTGAGAGAAACTCTTTGAGGTGGTACATCTTTGCAGAATGACCCACAGGAAGAGAGGAGCCTGGTTCCAGTCTTCCTCATATTTGGTAGTTAGCTGTCATAAAACCACAGAACCTGGGAAGAGCAACAGGCCACACCCCTCCACCAGCTGAAGGCTGGTCGTAGCCCCAAAGCTGGGCTTGTAGGAGCCAGGCACAGAGCGATGCTGCTGGAGAGCAGGACTCCATGGGAATGTCAGACCAGAGGGCCGATAGAGCAGGTGACTCTAAAGGATTTTGTTTGTAGTACCACCAGTAACTCTATACATCCAGCACAGAACTCAGCAGGAATGTTCTCAGAAAGATCAAAGGTCTTGGCCAAAGACACATTCTATTCAAACAGCAAAGAAAAAATTATTGAAGTTTGGGCTTACTTCAATGGTTCTCTGAAGGTGTTTTGGATGTGTGTTTCTTTTCTTTTTTCTTTTTTTTTTTCTGGTATTGATTTGTGGGTTTATTTCACACCTTTTGTCATTTACTACTTCTTACATTTCTTTTTCTCTGACTAGTCCTTTATTCCGTTTTTCATAAAGACTTTCTATAAATTCTGCAATCATTTTCTCTCAATTTCATTCAAAGCTGTCCTTGTTTCTTCTTTGGTGACTATTGCTTAAGCATATCACCTTTCTTCTGGTCTTAGATGAGAGTTCTGGCCTGCTTTTCCCCATCCTTCATAATCACCTGTTCACACGTGCATCTCTGGAGCTAATGTATTTGTCAGTCCTTTCCCTAACCCCACCACTCTTATTAACAGTATTGTTAGGTATTGATAACTCGTAGCCATATGGCTTAGCCTTTTGGGCAGCAATAATTTTTTGCTATTATGTTAGACATAGGACATTAAGGCAGATTTTTTAATTATAAAAAATAAAGGGTAAATGACAAAAGTAAAGGGATCACATTTAATAAACTCTAATAATTTACTACACAGTTTACATAGATACCTCCATTAGTAAGGTAGATGACTTCTGATGTTAAGAGTAGAATGAGTGCATGCGTGGATTACTTGTTGTGACATGTCAATAGTCATCGTGTGTTAAGTTTTACCATTACCGCTGATGTCTATCTCAATCTCACAGTTAAAAAGGGTATAAGAGTTGGAACCTATTAAGGGTTAGTAAGTTTTGGAAGTTTGATTTAGCCTATTTGAACAATATAACCTTTTTTTATTATTATTCAGGGCTGGTGATATAGTATTGACATTAGTGAAGCCATATGATAAGTGAATAATAAGTCTATTTAAATAGATACATTGATGATGTTGACTGAGCCTGGCAAAGGTAGAATAGTTGAAGTGTTAAACTGGCTATTAAGTTTCTGTCAATAATTTGTTAGTCTTAGACTATAATATTATTGAAGAATTTCACTTTTGTTGTTAGTGGTGGCATAAGTATTGAACTTATTTTCCAATATGTGCCAATAATTCACTGTCCTTAGATAACAAACAGTATCATGATAATTTTCTCCATCATAAAAAGTAGAGGGAAAAGATTAACAGCAGATTATTAGTCATTGAGAAAAACTCTCAAATTAATAGCCAGATAAGCTAACAACTGATGTAAATATTAAAATCTAAATGAACTCAAGCAAATTTCAAATAAAGACATAAAGAGAGAAATCTCCATAGCACAAAGTTTATTGACTCTATCTAATCTATAATCCACAGGAATAAAACTATGGGAAAATAGAACAATCCATCACCTGCAAAAATGCCTGACTCCTCAGTACCTGATAGCATAGGCCCTGAAAGAGTGGAATCTACAGAAAAAGAAATCAATAAACAAGTGGACCTAGTGGCCAGTTGGCTCAAGACATGCATAAACAAATGCAAAAAATACTCAGTGAGATCAAAGAGGATTTAATCAAAACATGGTCTTAAATGGTAAAAAGGTTAATCATCATATAAAAAACACAAACAAATGTTAAAAAAGCAATGCAACATACATAGGAATATTTCAGTACAGAAGCAGAAAAGCTCAAAGGAAGGACATACCAAACTAGACTATTATATCCAGCACAATTAAAGAAGAGGCAAAAAATGTGATAAAGAAACCCTAACAGTATTTATGATCACTAGACTAGCATTGCAAAATACTTAAAGGAATCTTAGACACAGACAGGGAAACTAAGAGCACCAACAGACTCAGAGTAAAGGAAATAATAGAAAGGGAAAAATGACCTAAGAAATAACCAACACTGAAGCAACATCATGGTGACAGAATACAGGAAATATATCACTACAATGCTAAATGTTAATGTTGTCAAATCTCCAATCTGGCAGATTGGACCAAAAAAAAAAGAGAGAGAGAGAGAGAGAAAGAAAACAAAATACAAGTGGTTGCTTGCAAGAGATGCCCTTTACTCATAAAGAAATATATAAGCTGCCCAGAAATAATGGTGTATATCAAGAATTCAAACAGCAATTAACACTGATGTGGCTGTGGGGGAAAAAAACTCATGGTTAGGTCAAGGAATGGCAGAAAATGCTTTAGAGCAGGACATTTTCACAGACTTTGGAACAACAAGAAGAGAGAAAATTGCTTATATCTTCCCTCTCAGTTGGCAGTGTCAAAGGTCTTGGATGTGGAAAAGACTTCCCATACAAATAACATAAGAAGATAAGGAGGGTAGTTTTTATTTTCTTCTCCTTATTTTTTTTTCTTTTACTTTAGGTTCACTTCAATAGCTGTCTGGGGGTATATTGCATTTTTTGCCACTAATTTATGGAGGTTTTGTTGTTTTCCTTTCTTCTCCTTTTTCTTTTCTTAATAGTTGTGATACGACATCGAATAATATATTCTTCAATACTTTTTAGTCTTAGATTATAATGTTATTGTATATCTTTGAATTGTGGTTGAAGGCATAAGCAATGATTTTAATTTTCAATATGGGACAACAAATATCTTGTCTATAGACATCATACAGTTCTCTCATCTCATATACTGAAAAGTAAACAAGGTTAGCTAAACATCACAAGGTTGGTAATTGAGAAGACCCACAAAATTAATAGCTGAGTAAATACTAAAATGACCGAGATAAATACTAAATATTATTGAACTCTGGGAAATTCCAAGGAAAGAAATAGTCTAACAGAAAAATCTACATAGTAGAGAAGAGCCCATTGACACTACCTGATCTACAATAAAGCAGTAAATCACCTGAAAAAGGCCCATATCCCCAGAAGCTGACCCCATGTATCCTGAGAGTAGCAGAAAGTAAAGAAAGTCAAAAACGTGTGGGCCTATTGTTGAAAAACTTCAAGAAAGAAGGCTTAAAAAATGCAAGAGATTATCCACAAATCAACATGGGATTTAATCAAAGAAACAAATGTTTCCATATATTTAAAAGCCTAAGGATTATAGCAGAGACACAAAAAAGAGAAATAAACAAGATAATTAAAAATGAAGGAACATTTCAGTAGAGACATAAAAACACTGAAAGCGGAACTCCATGCTATGAAATATTCCCATGGTAAAAAAAAAATTGGGAAACTGACTTGAGAATTTTGTGGATAAATTGCAGAAATATTATAAGATTTTGAAGATATGGTTGACAAAATGGACAATGTGGTCAGTGCTGAATGGAAAAGAAAAAGACAAGCAAGAGACTGGTTACAACAGTTGATGGATGACTCAAAGAGAAATAACCTCAGAACTATAGGAGTGAAAGATTAAAGAGAGGATAGGGCAAAAGCTTTAAAAGGACATGATCAATGAAATTATAGAAGAAGGTTTTCCAAATCTAGGAAAAGAAATGAACATTGAGCTATTTCAGACATACAGAACACCAAGTAACTTCAACCAAAAAAGAGTCTCCCCACAACACATCATAATGAAAATCCAATGCATGCAATACAACCTAAAAAGAGAATATAAAAAGCTACAAGAGAAAAAAAGTAACTTACAAAGACAAACCCATCACAATAACTATAGACTTCTCAAAACAATCCCTAAAGGCTAAGAGATCAAGGAGAGACATCATTCAAGATATAAGAGACCATTAAGACCAACCCTGACTCATATATACAGCAAAATTTAAACAAGTGGACCTATTGGTGAAAAATATTTTAAAGTAGAGAGAAAGTTAAATTTTTTTAGACAAACAAAACCTAAGAAAGTTCATGACCACTAGACCAGCATTGCAGAAAACACTCAAAAGTCATCTTAGATAGAGATGACAGAGAGGGGGAGACCAATACTACAGAAGATCCGGGGTGGGGGAGGGGGACACAACAAAAGAATGAACTAACAAGAGTTTAGAACAGATTATCAGTGCTGAAGTATAACAATATACCACACAACATTTAATGTTAATGGACTCAACTCACCCATCAAAAAACAGACTGTCTGATAGGATTAAAAAAACAAGAAACAAAAAATTGTTGCTTTCCAGAGATACACTGTATCCATGAAAAAACACATAGACTGAAAATGAAAGGATGGAAATCAATACTTCATGAAATGGGATGCAAAAAAGAAGCAGGGATAGCTATACTAATCACAAACACAGAAGATTTTAAGACAAAACACATCAGAAGAGACAAAGATGAACATTATATACTGGTTAAGGAAACAAACAGGAAGAAGTCATAATTATGAATATATATGCATTCAACACTGAGGTACATGATTCTGAAAAAAAAAAAAACACTGGATATGAAAGATCAAGTAGGTCCCAGTACAATTGCAGTAGGGCACTCCAATACTCCACTATCACAGACAGAAAGGTCAACTAGACAAAAAAAATAAATGAAGAAAAATTACAGTTAAACTATACTATAGAATGATTGTACTTAACGGATATTTACAGTGTTCCATCTAATATTAACAGAATACACTTTTTTCCCAGCAGCATATGAGGTATTCCCAAAAATAGACATTATAGGCCACAAGGCATGTTTAAATAAATACAAAGGAGTTAAGATAATACCATGCATGCTTTCAGATCATAGCAGTATAAAAGTGGGAACAAATAGCAAAGAGAACCACATAAATTACACAAATTTATGGAGGCTAAATATTATATTATTGAACAAACAATTGGTGAAAAAAGAAATCAAAAACTTTCTAGAATCAAATGATGATGGAAGCATATCACACAAAAAACTGTGGGACACAATGAAACCTATGAGGGAAATCTTTAGCTATGAATGTATGAATGTCCTCATAAAACAATAACAACAGCAAAAAACAGAGCAATCCAATCCCAAATAAATAGGTTAACAATGCTCTTCAAGGTTTCAGAGAAACAAAAATTATCTAAATCAAAATACAGTAGAAGAAAAGAAATAGAGACCACAGCAGCAGTTAATGAAATTGAAACTAAAAAATCACTGCAAAAGATCAAAGAATTAAAGGTTTGGTTCTTTGAAACGATAAATAAGATTGATAAACCTCTAGCTAAACTAATCAAAAAAAGGGAAAGAAAGAAAAACTCATGCCAATGCAAGTACAAATTAAAAAAGGGTAAAAAGGGTGAAATTACAGTGGAAATTAGTGAAATTCAGAGAATCATAAGGAACTTTTTTGAAAACTTACACTCCAACAAATTAGAGAATTTAGAAGAAATAGAAAAATTTCTAGATACATGAAAACTACCAAAATTGAACCAAGAAGACAGAAAAAACCTGAATAGGCTGATAACAAGCATGGAAATTGAGGCAGTAATGAAGTCTCTACCTACAAAGAAAAGCCCATGACCAGGTGGATTCACTACAAAAATTTTCCAGTGCTTAAGAACAGTCATCAATGTTTCCCATCAGTGTCCCACGACTTGAAAGAGACAGAACACTGCCAAAAATCATTCCTGGAACTTAGCATTATACTCATACCAAAATCAGACTAAGACCTAAGTAGGAAAAAACAGTATTATCCAATCTCCTTAATGAACACATAAGCAAAAATCTCAAATAAGAGAATGGTGAATAGAATTTAGCATTATTATGACCATATATCATGATTAAGTTGGTTTATTCCTGGAATTCAATGACGGTTCAACATACATGAATCAATTAAATAAAACACCACAGAAATAAAAGCAAGAACAAACATCACACAATTATGCTATGAATGCAGAAGAAAACTCTGAAAAAATTCAATATTTATTTATGGTAAAAACCCAGAGGAAAATAAATATAGAAGGACCTTACCTCAGTCTGAGAGAAGCCATTTATGCCAAATTGAGTGCCAAAATCATACTAAATGTCGAAAACTTGAAAGCATTTCCACTTAAATCTGAAACAGTACAGGTGTCCACTTTAATCATTCATAGTCAATATAGTGCTCAAACCCAAGCTAGAGCTGTCAGGCATAAGAATGAAATAAATGAAATTTTTACTAGAAATCAACAAGTTAAACTACCCTTATTTGCAGATGACAAGATTATCTATGTTGAAGATTCCAAAGACTCCACCAAGAAACTGTTAGAACCAATAAACACATTCAGTCAAATTGTAGGTTATGAAATTAATACCAAAAATCAATAGCATTCCTCTACACTAATAATGAGTTCACTGAGGAAGAAGTGAAAAAAATCACATATTCAGTATCTCCTTAAAAAATGAATATCTATGAAAAAACATAAAACCTAACTAAGGAAGTGAAGGACCACTACAATCAAAAGTCTATTATGCTGAAAAAAAGAAACTGAAGAAGGAATTAGAAAATGGGAAGACACCTCCATTCGTGGTTAGGCAGAACTTATTTCTTCAAAATGCTATACTGTCAAAACTGATATACATATTCAACACAATTCCTATTAAAATATCAACAACATGTTTTACAGAAAATGAAAAAAAGAATTCTTAAATTCATATGAAATCAAAAGAGGACCAGAATAGCTAAAACAAATCTGAATAACAAGACAAAAGTAGGTGGGTTTATAATTCCATATAGAAGTTATATTAGAAAAACAAGATGGTAAAAATTTTATGGTTTTGGTATAAAAACCGATAATTTGAGCAATGGAACAGAACTGAGGTTGCAGAGACAACTTCAAGCACCCTTAGCTGCCTGATCTTTGACAAAGGGTCAGAAAACATACTTCAGAAAAGGGTAGCCTCCTCAGTAAATGGCGCTGGAGGAACTGGTTGCCATTATGTAGAAGAATGTATCTAAACGCACACCTAGCACTATGTAGTAAAATTAAATCAAAGTCGATCAGATACCTAGTTATTAAAATGGAAACACTGAACATCCTGAAGGAGAAAACAGAAAAAACTCTGGAAGATATAAAGACGGGCAAAGACATTCTCAATGCATCTGATGTAATAGAAATTAAATTCCCAGAATTCACAAATGGGATTACATCAACTTAAAAAGTTTCTACACAGCAAAGGAAACTACACAGGAAGAGTGAACAAACAGAATGGGAAAGGTTTTTCCACCATGTATACCTCAGAGAGAAGGCTAGTAACCACAATGTTCAACTAACTGATGAAAAATAGACCCCTGTAAATTAAAGACCCAATTAAAAATGGAAAATAGAGATGAATAGGCAGTTTTCAGATGAAGTACAAATGGCCAGCAAACACTTGAATAAAATGTTCAACATTCTTAGTCATTAGAGAAATGTAAATCAAATCATCACTAAGATGTCATTACATCCTGGTGAGAAGGAGGTATACCAAGAACATGAATGACATTGTTGCTGGTGAGGATGTGGAGAAAAGTGAAGCCTCTCGTACTGAGTATGGAGATTCCTCAGAAGGCTGAGAATAGGTATTCCTGCAGCCCATCTATAGTGCTTCTGGGAATCTTTCTGAGAGATAAAAAAATATGTAACAGAGATACACACGTACTTATGTTTATGACAGCACAACTAATAATAGCTAAATTGTGGAAGATCAATAGACCAATGGATAAAAAATGTGGTATAAAAATGTGTTATATGTGATATATATATAAGTACTGTTCTGCCATAAAGACAAATAAGTTTATTTCACTTGTAGTGTCTTTGTTACTTTCTCATTGCTGTGATGCAACACCTGACATCCAAAACTTAAGGGAAGAAAGATTTATTTTAGCTCATAATTACAAAAGGTCTCACAAAATGTATTCATTGGTAGTTGCCAACTTGTCAATAGTGGAAGCATATGGAATAGCTGGAGAACTGTCACAGCTTTGCAAACAGCAAGCCAAACGAACCAGGAGCCACGTGAAGAAGGAAAGAGTTAATCCCTGGAGACTAAGTCAAGGCTGGAGTTCTCCTGGAAGAATCTGCAAAGATGATGTTTCTTCTTCCTTCCTTTACTCAGTTAGAAGTGACAAGAGCTCTGCCATTTTAGATTTTCTCTGATGTCCTCTTTGCCCTGTCACCTTTCCTGTGTAGATGCCTCAGGACCAGTGAGCAGCTTTCTGCTGATACTCTGTCCCCTGATTGCCATTGGAAGATTCCCTGAAATCAGGCACAAGGTATAAATTAAATTTCAAAACACTGCTAGTTTATTGTTATTTAATTCTGTAATCCAATGCTAAGTCCTCTTCAGTCCTTACCTTTTGTTTTTGTGTTATTTCCCATTCTTGTGCTTATTTGCTTTTACAAACCCCACCAAATCCTGGCCTTGGCACTAAAAATTCTTTGGGGCATGAACCCTTTCTCAGTCACCAACTAAGAAAAGACTTAAGTTTTTCCTCAAAAAGTGGTGCCTCTCCTGTGTGACATTGTCTCAATTATAACAAGATCAAGCTGCCAGTAGGTCCCTACACAGCCAGAGTGGGTGTCCCTCCTTCACTTTTGGGCCCACAAATCAGTAACACACACGTGAGAGCTCTGCCCTGGGCACTCTCCAGTCTCAACAAGTTGGCAAACTCTTTCCACTCCACACCTCTAGCATCTTCGCCTTCCAGCTAGGCCCCAGCACCCAACAAGTACACAGTTCTGTAGGCTGTCCACTGCGTCCAAATCAAGAGGCTTTTGGAGGACACGCCAGATCCAAACCCTAACTTGTAAGTAAATGGACATGACTTGAGACAATTATGCTTAGCAAAGTGAGGCGACTCAGAAAGTTAACTATAGTATGGTTTCTCTCATATGAGAAACCGAGAATACAAATAATACTGTCAAATGGGTGAGATGTTGGGACTCACAGCAGATGAGGAAATAACAAAGAGGGTGATAAAGGGAGAGGGAAAGGCAATATGAGTTCATACAATATATACGTACACCAAATTCTCAAACTCAGTGTAATCATTATGTATTGCATATACATATGCATATATGTGTATATATGTATACATATATGTGTACATGTGTATATATGTATATATATATATATATATATATATATATATATGTATATTCTCCCCACAAAAATGGGGGAAAATATTAAGTACTGAGGAATAAGCCTAATCAAGGAAGAAAAGAAATTCCACAATGAAAACTGCATTATGCTGAGAAACAAAATTAAAAACAAATCTAGAAAATGAGAAATTATCCCCCATTTCTGGATTGGCAGAACTAATATTGTCAAAATGGCCATATTATCCAAACAGATATATTGACTTAATTCACTTGTTATCAAAATACCAACAGTATTCTTCATAGAAGTAGAAAAAATTCCTAAAATTTACGTGTAACCAAAAGATTCCCAGAATAGCCATGGTAATCTTGAGCAAGAAGACAAATGCAAGCTTCTCTCAATTCTGGGCATGAAGTTAATATAAAACAACAGTGATTTTAAAAAAGGCATTGGCCCACAAAGACCTACATTAATGAAAGGAACAGGACTGAAGATACAGAGATAATCCAAAGTCCTTCAGCTATCTGTCTTTGACAAGCAGGCCAAAAATATACACTGGAGAAAGGATAGCTTCTTCAATAAGTGATTCTGGGAGAACTCGTTATCCACATGCAGAAGAATGAATTTACACCCACACTTGTCATGTTCTGAAGTCAAATCAAAGTGGGTCAAAGACCTAGGACCTAGATGTTGAAATGGAAACATAGAATCTACTGGAGGACAGGTTAGGCACAACCCTGAAGACACAGGCATAGGCAAAGAGTTCCTGAATGGAACATCTGAGGCAAAAGAAATGATGCCAGAACTTTAAAATTGGGATTGTATCAGATTAAAAAAATGAACAAAAAAGGAAACAATCAACAGTCTGAAAGGAGAACTGAAGAAATGAGAAAAAAATTACTACTTACTTGTCAGACAGTTGGCTAATAAATAGAATACACAGATAACTGAAGAAAAGTAAATTTTATGAGATAAAAAACTCAATTAGAAACTCAATTGAAATGCATACACAGTTCTCAAAAGAAGTATAAATGTATAAATGCAACATTTTGTGTATCCACTGGTCTGTTGATAGGTATTTTGGTGCCTTCCATATTTTTGCTATTGTTAGTTGTGCTGCTATGAGCATAGGTACAGATATATCTCTATTATATGTTGTTTTGGTCTCTTTTGGATATATTCCCAGGAGGGGTGTCGCTAGATAGAAAGGGATATTTATTTCTAGTCTTTTGAGAGATCGCCATGCTGTTTTCCAAAGTTGTACGAATTTACATTCCCATCAGCAGTGTAGGAGGTACTATGCATCAATAAAGTCCAACAGCGTGGAGGCTTTTGCAGGCAAATGGAAGAAACTAGAGAACATCATGCTTAGTGAAGTAAGTCAGAAGCAGAAAGTGAAACATGGAAGGGTCTCTCTTAAGATCACAACTCCTATGGAACTTAAAATGGAAAACAAAGTGAAGCAGGGGAGTAGGGTGGGGGTGGATGGAGGGTGGGGTGGGTAGAAGGAGTGACAAAAGGAGAGTGGGAAAGCCCTTGTCACTTTGACAAGATACGTATGTGCACAAAATGCTCAACTCCACTGTAAAACTTGAATTTTGCACGTATACATATCAATAAAATGTGGGAAAAATAAAAAAGTAGTATAAATGGCCATGAAATACATGAAAGTGTTCAACATCTCTAGCCACTAGAAAAATAAAAATTAAAAAAATCACTGAAATACCACTTTATCCCAGAGAGAATGATTCTTACCAAGATGGCCCAACTCAACTGATGCTGGCAAGGATGCGGAGTAAAAGTGTTAGAAATGGCTCATAGGAGTTTACCTGTCCAAACAATGGATGGACATGGGAGGAACGGATGACAGAATATGAGGCTTTAATTATCTTTTTGCAAAAAAGGGTGACCTTCCCACATGCAAGTGATGGAGGGCACAGGGAAAACATTGTAGATGGAGATTTAAGTCCCTAGGTTGCTGGTCCCTCCCCCTGCCTCTTTCTATTGGTATGATGCACAACCTTCCCAGTAAGATCTAAGGCATTGGATCAAGGCCAAGTTTGTCACAATGGTATGGCCTTTATCCCTCCTCCACCCTTCCATCTTTGCCTGGTCACCTGGTCAGGTAAAGTGTGCAAAAATGTAAAGATCTGTATCTTTACCTTGAACAGTGTGCCACTGCTGCCGTTAGGTGGTACTCACAAAAAAAAAAAATCCTTTTATATTGCTGGTGGGACTTACACTGTTACAACTATTATGGAAAGCAGTGTGGAGATTCCTCAAATAAATGAAAAAATGGATATTCAATTTGACGCATTAATACCTTTCCTAAATATCTTTACAAAATTGTTAAAAGCATACATGCATACTCATGTTGATAGTAGCACAACTAAGGATAGCTAAATCATGGGAGATGATAAAATGCAGAAATAGACCTATGGACAAAAAAAAAATGTGATATATAGACATAATGGAGTAGTACTCCGCCAGAAAGAGAGATCGATTTGAGGCATTTGCTGGTAAATAGTTACCACTTGACATTATGCTTAGTGAAGTGAATCAGACTCTGAAGATTAAATTTTGTATGGTTTCTCTAATATTAGTAAAGCAAAACATAAGTAATAGAATCAAATTGGTGAAATGTTAGGAGGCGGGAAGAAGGATGTATGGAGACTGAGGGATAGGAGGGAGGAGTAAGAGGACAAGAAACGGGGAAAGGGAATGCAAAACAGATGCATTTTGGGGGGAGGAGAAACAGTTTTTTTTCCCCATTTTTACACACACACGCATATGTGATACACATTGTTTACATTGAGCCTGAGTACTTTGTGCACATGCATATTGTGGCAACGTTATAATCTCTTCCATTCTCCCTTTGGGACCTCCCTGCTCTCTCCCTCATCCCCTGAAACCCAGACTCCCGCTATCACACCATTTGATTGTATAAAACGGCAGTATTCAGGATTTGTCATTTTAGAGAGACCACATGATATTTAACCTTCCGAGTTTGTATGACTTCATTAAGCATGATGGTTTCAAGTTGTGTTCATTTACTACAAAAGCCTCAAATTTAGCTGTCTTTAAGGAAGAGTAATACTCTATTAATACTCTTTTGTGTACATATATCAAAATTTTTGTATCCATCTGTCTACTAATGGATATTTCGGCAACTTTCACACTTTGGCTCTTGTTACTTGTGCTGCTGTAACCATGGACATACATATATCTTTATTATGCATTGCTTTTAACACGTTTGGAAAGATATCCAGAAGAGGTATCATTGAATCAAATAGGATATTTATTTTCAGCCTTTTGAGGAATCTCCATATTGCTTTCTGCAGTGGCTGTACCAGCTTACAGTCCCATCGGCAATGTGAAAGGGTTCCTTTTACCCCACAAATTCGCCAGCGTCATTGCTGTTCAAGATCTTGATATATACCATTCTCACCAGGTTGACGTGATACCTCAGTGATGTTTTCATGTATATTTCCCCAATGGCTAAGGATATTAAACACGTTTTCATGCATTTTTGTTCCAATATTTATGTGAACGAATTTCTCAAGTTTAAAGTAACTTTTGTGTATCTTAAATACTAATAAAAATGGGGGAAGTATAGAAAATACTAAAAATGAATTTTAATATAATGTATAACAATGTAAAAATACATTAAGAATAAATTTAAAGATAGATTATTACTTGTTGCAATTAGATAATGATATATGATATTATAACAATATATGATATCATAATGATAATTAAATATTTTTGGATTAACAATAATGCGAAAAATCATAGACTTTTTTTTTCTTGAGACAGAGTGTTACTCTGGTATTGTCCAGAGCACAGGTAGAATGTGAAGAGTAGACTTGAAGGCATTGGTATGAAGGGCATGAGGACTACAAAGAGAAAGCAAACCTATACGAAGTGCAGTAAAGTAAATTGCTGGAAACTGCCTACAGCTCTGTGTGATACTGATAAGTTGTGAGCCACCTGCGTGTGGACCCCGTGTGACGAAATCGCTATCTGTAGCCTGCGGACAAAGCCCTGGTACGATCGATAACCAGAACCCCATGATCGATAACCAGAATCCCTGTCCACCTGCATATGGACCCCGATACAATCACTATCCTTAGCTTGCGGGCATAAAAATAGTATATGAACCGTCCTGGTCCTAAGCTCAGGGTCGAGGCAGGAGTCACAGACTCTGAACGCAGGATACGCGTCTTGCTCCTCGTCCCCAGCACCTCCTCGCATCCCGAGAGCGAGACCCCCTGGGGAAGGAGTGACTGTCCAGCCGGGCAGCTATCGTCGGGTCCTGATCCAGCCACAGACTGGCGAGCCCTGGACAAGCTCATACGCGGGTCGACTGTGTCGCCGGTAGTCAAGAACACGTCGCGTGGTGAGCATAAGGGACCCAGGACGGGAACAGGTTTAAGAGACAGAACAACTCTTGCTTTCCTGCTTAATTAATTAATTGATCTATTTATTATGGTTTGATTTGTGAATTGGATTGATTGTTGTGTGAATAAAGAACATTTCCAAGGTAAATTCATCTGCCTCTGTCCCGTCTGTCTCCTCTTACCGAGTGCTAGCGACAGTATCCAAGCTGGTCCTGAACTCACTATGTAGGCTGGCCTTGAACATGAGGCAAACTTCCTACCTCAACCTCTTGAATCAGCTCTGGGATTATAGAAATGAACCAACACACCCAGCTTACCCGGTGTTGGGAAGTCAAACCCAGGACCTTGAGCTTTCTAAGCAAAGTCTTGCCCCTAGCCCTCACAGTTCATATTTGTTTGCAAAAGTTCAAGTTTTTATAAGTAGGATATAAGTGTACTGAAATATCACATTGATTTCCATTATTAGTTATATTTTTTATATTTTCATTTCAGGTAAAAATACTTTAAAAACAATTAAAATTCAAATTTGGATTCTGTAAAAGAGAAAAAAGAAAAACATTTATTTTTAGATATTAGTGTTAAGGACTGTCAAAGCTAAGTATATGTTAATGGCATTAACAGTTAAAAACTATACAAGAGTATAAGACTATTTTTGCTTAAGAATACAGAAAAAAAAGAAAGAAAGAAAGAAAGAAAGAGACTGAGAATGGAGATCAGTGTGAAGGTCCAGGATGCACACTCTATTACTGAAAAAAGGTTGTGCAGATAAATACATTTTTCTTAATTCTAAAATAATATAAAGATTAATGAAAGAAATTTGTCTAAATTGGGATTCTTTAGAATAAAAGCTTTTAGAGGGACCACCCAGCATGCCCAAACAAGGCAGCATTCTTCTCATTCCTGAAGTTGAGTGTCTTGTCTATCACTTACATGAATTATTAAAATTTCCTAGGCAAGTAAAGCTGCATCGATTTTATTCAGTCTTTTGTTTCTGTAAATATATGGAGCGTTATTTAAGTAATTTCAGCCTCCCTTTTATTTAATTCATTACAGCTGGACTTCTGTTTAAGTTACAATGGGTCATTTCTACTAGCTGGCAGGCTCTTGAGAGTTTCGCACAGAGAAGAGGTACACGCACACTTCACGTAGCCTTAATTTAGTATAAGTACCTCCATCTTTTGTCAGAAGGATGAACTTTTGAGAAAGTAAATTGGTTTGAGCATGACAGAAATTCCACTATTCACTGCTTGTTGCTTACCGATCCTCCTACAACATGGAACTCTGAGGTAGATGAGAAGATATAAAGAGGTAGACAGGAAACAAGAAAAATAATATTTCAAAAATTGTACTTTGAAGGAAACTTACAGCTTCAGGACATAGGAGTTACTCAGGTCTTTTTCCCTTCCACAAAACTCACTCCAAAAATTCTTAAGGGTCTTAAACACCAAGCCTGTGCACATTAGCTTTTCACTTGCAAAAACAAAAGTCTTTTCACCTGTAAATTGGCCACCCCCTTTCAACTGTAGAAAGGGTCATCACCTTTCACTTCTATCTTTAGAATTTTGTCTGTAAAACCATATAAACACACCAAGATCCAGGGCACAATGGTTCCCTCTGCTTCTATTTTCTCTGGGTGTGTACTTTTAAATTCTAACATACCTCCTTATACCTCTTACTGACGAATGTCTTAAAAATTCTTCTGTGATGATAGCCAAGGAACCTGCAATTTGGCCCTTGAAGGGGTGAGTTCACTGGAGAGGGCCAGAGATAGAACTTGGACTTGTTTTGCCCACAGGTTAAACTTGCTCTCTTCACTGAAATATAATTCTCAGGATTAGTCAGTAAGAGGCACAGGAAAGATTCATTTAGGAAAGTACACACTCAAATAAATAAATCGAAGGCTACTATGAGGTAGGAAAAGAGATCTGTATTGTGGCTGAAGATGAATATATTTTTGGAGACTTGCTGGTAAAAATGTGGAACTTGTTACTCTATAAAAATGTCATTTAATTTGCAGCTGAAAAGCCGTAGCTTTTCTGGGAAAGTTGTGATAGCCCATTCATAGGTGATAGCTACTGTAAGTGATTAGGAAAAAGAAAAAAAAAGGAATTGCATGTGTGCCTAAGATGAGTTATCTTCATCTATAAAATGTATCCGTTAATTAGATTACATTAAAGTACACATCCTTTGTATGTGTGAGAAGCCAAGATATGATGTCTTTTTAATAATGTGGCTTCCTGAGTATGTAGCTCGTGGAAGGAAGCACAACTTGTAAGTGAAAGGCTCAGGTCCAGAACTTATTTGCAGGCTCATTTTCTTTAAACTCTGAGGCAGAAAAAAGAAGGGGAAACATTTGGATGATTTTAAAATTACAATCTTAATATTACAATATTTGTTGGCTTTTAAAAAAAAATCTTTTATTACCTCTATGTCACTGCAAGACGAGATCTGCTTTCCCATGTCTGTCCTAGGGAATTCCCTCAGGACTCATTAGGACACAACAACACAGAAGATGAATACAACTCAGATTTGATGCAAACTTTAGCATATTTCAGTAAAACTTATTTATACCTAGATTCACATTCATTTTTTAAAACTATAGCTCTAATGACATTTTGTCGCTCAATAATTTGCGTGTTCACGATTCTAACCACATTTACTTTGTTTGCCTAGCCGACAGGCCTTCATAATTTACAGATCTTGGTTAAACTTGCGTAGCACACATAAGTGGCAAACTTAGGATTAATACACCATACATGTTTTAATCTTTTGCTAAAAATTTGAAATGGCTCAGCTAAAGTATCTTTGAGAGTCAGGTGTACAGTTTAGTGATAGTTTATTCACAAATCTTGCATAGTAGATATTGGTATCATCAAATATCTAGTAAAAATACAAGGACTATATTTAAAGAAATCAAGACTGGTTAGGCCCTTTTCCAAGCTACAAAAAGACAATCTAAAAGCCACTAATAAGTGAGATAAACTATCAGATTGAAAATACAAATAACAAGAAAGAAAAAAATGAGAATCATGGTTTACTTCTATACAAAGTATCCTATTAATCAATAAGAAAGGACATAAAGAAAAGTACATCACATGTGTAAACAGTTTGTGGAAAAAGGAAAATTGATTTTGAACTTATAAAATGAGGTACAATATGAGAACGGAGGTAGTGGGCATACAGGAATTTAGGAATAAAAGTATCCCCCAAACTGGAAAACTCACAACAAAATAAGAATTTAAACAGCATTTGTAGTTGACCCCTGTCTAGAACGATAGATGGTTTAAATGTTATGTAGTTAAAACAACAGTGACATAAAAGATCTTAAAGGTGGAGGACCCCAGCAGGTGCTTAAGGCTAGAGGGCCTCAGCCACTCACACTCAGTACCAGCGCTGAGTCTTCGAGACCAAGCTGCTTATTGGGGATACTCCCTTATTCAACTCATCTATGAAAGACTCTGGATAGCCAGGTGGTTAGTATTTTTTGATTCTCCTTCTGAATATGGGGGCTTCTGTCCCTCAGGTTTACTTTGCCCAATAAAGTGTCTTTCCAAATGAAACCTGGCCTCCTTTTCCCTGATTGCATTATTCAACATTGTGGGACATGAATCCTGCTAAGACTACCAGCCAATACACCAGCTGATAATCATCACTAATAGGAAACCATATGTAAATTAAAAGTAGGAAGCACCATATTTATCTATAATTTTGGCATCATTTTAATGTTTTAATGTACATTGTTTTGCACAGCGTATGGGAAAACCGGTAGCCTACTCAGTTGATAGTAGAACTTAATACGATTTCTTTGAGAAGAACTTCACAATATTTACCAAAGTAACAAGATGCACAGAACAGTGAGTTCCAGGACCCACCATTTCTAGAAATGTTCTCATTCCCTTTTCAATTTTGCTTGGGGCTACACCCAGCATTTTAGCCTTTGAGTGTGCATAAGGCCAATGCGGATAGCCTTAGAAGAAGAAAGAAATTCTGAGACCCTTCATGACCTTTCGTTAAAACCTGACTCTCCCCTACAAACATTTTTAACTAGTAATGATGCATTATCTTTAAAAACTCACTAAATTTCAAGACAATAAATTCTAATTTTCTTTTCCTTATCAACACTGGAAAGATTTTTTTTGCCCTCACTTTAGACAGGCTACACAGTAATTCGGGTTTTCTCTATGTTATATAAGATTTCTTCGGCTATCTGAAGATAGAAGTAAGGGGCACTTTGACTTCTCTACACTCTAATACTTTTAAGCTCCTAGTTCTATCAATATATTTCCCTCTAACATTATTTCATATTCTTTTCCACTTCTGGAGAGGTCTGAGTAGTATAACATAAGCCTAGCAACTACTCATTAGAATATTTCATTCTCCTAAGGATCAACTAAGCTCTTGGAAGCCGTGCCTTTTGGTTCTGCTTTTCCGCATTGCACTTTCCATTTATAAATATCTTCAAGTTCATTTGTTTTCAAAAATTGGTCACAGTAATCTGCATGCCACATCTATTATTTGCTGCATGATTCTGTGTGTGTTTTTGTTTGTATATGTGTATGCATGTACACATATATATATATTGATATGAATTATGGTGTTTAAATTCTTTTATAACGATCATTTAAATTTTTTCTACAGAGGAAATGTACCTTGCTTATGATAGTGTAAGAGATGGCCTTTATAAAAACTTATATATGCTTCCTTATTTGAGAGGCATGGATTCTTATTCAACTATCTGTCCAATAATAGCTCTGATATCTTCTGCAGATCTTAACTTAGCCTTAATTGAAGCAAGAAACTGAGCTAGGCATTGAAGGTGGAATGTTTCATATCTTTTAGACAATCACAGAAAAAACTGTACACGATGCAGTGAACATACTAGAATAGGTACAACCTTCAGCTCTAGAAACAGATTGCCTGTCTGTGCAAGTTGCTGGCTTTGTAGATGTAGAGCAAGTCACTTAAACACTTTCTGTTCCTTCATTTTGTATATGTTAAATGGAGAATATTTATAAAAAACTGTTTTACAAGGTATTGTCAAAAATTAAATGGGCTTATAAATGCAAAATTCATTTCAGTTTATATTTTGAAACAGGGTTTTACTCTGTAGCTCAGGCTGGTCCTGAACTCACTCTGTAGCCCAGACTGGCTTTGGACTCACGGCAATAACAAAAGTTTTGAATAACACACAGTCAGCCTTCTTCAAATAATAGTAGTTACTACTTATATTACTAGGTGTTAGACTTTGGAGATGTCAACATTGTATAGTAGATGATCCAACATTTTAATTCATGAGGCTGTAACATAATTTATAAGAACATAGGTCATGGTCATTAGGATTTTAAATATCTGCATTTATCAGTTCAGAATTTAGTATGCTGTATATTCCCCTTCCTTTTCCACCTTCTTTTCCTTTTTAAATACTTCTAATTTTCTCAGCTCTGTTCGTTAACAGTCATGAACCTAGAAAGCTCATAAAAACTAAGTTCTACATATGGCTGTCAAGACATCCATAAAAGAACTGATGCTATTTATTTTGTTGTAGTTTCTAATCTCCAGTAGAAGCAGCAGTTCAAAGAGACTACTGATCTAAATGTTTTTGAGTTAAGAAAGAACAAATCCTTCCAAACAATACAGTTTCCCCTAATGGTGATTTGTATGTACACTTGTACACTTTGAAAGTGTTTAAAAAGTTCATTTGAAGACCACCCCACATTGCCAATGTATAAGCGCCACTTAAAATCGAATCATCCCATTCATGCCCAATCAAAGAGAAGATTGGTGGTGAGCGTAATTGGAACTTTCCATTCCTTTTGGGTGGTCCAGCCAGAAATGAAGCTATCTGACGCAGCCCTTCCTACTCAAATAGTTTTTTTTCAATGTAGCACAAAAGACTTGAAGCTCTTTCACTATAGTTCTTCCATCCCACTTAGCACAAATATCAACATGGCATTTAGAACTGTTAAAATAGTTTCTAACGTTTGACTGGTTTCATTTTTATTTTCTGTGTAGTTCAATCGAAGCAGTGTGAACATGTGAAAGAAGTTGGGCTTACAAAATAATTTTTAAGAGTTCCAAGTTCAGTCTTAAGCGATGAAATACATGTAAAAGAGTAGATATTTTCAGTCTGAATTTGCTGTGTGCTTTTGGGCAGGTAACTCACTGCCCTGAGCTTCAATTGATTCTATTGCAAAGCCAAAATGATGAAACATCCACATCATAACCATTAAGAGAGAAAATCTTTGTATAATAGTTTCGCAGAATCATAACATCTAGCAAAGCTACGCACACCTTGAAGATCAAACTTAGTACTCAAAGTAGTCTTCTTTTCCACCAAAGTTTGTTTCAAGTATTGAAGAGTAGATATAACACTGTTTTAAATACCAAAATTTATAACTGACGTTTTAACACAAAGTTTATAATTAAGAATAACTAACAATAGTCTCATTGTTTACTGATTTTCCTTACTGATTTTTATGGATTTTAATACTAATTTATGAGGTGAATGATATTATTTTATTTATAGATAACATTGCATCATAGTAAGTCACTAAGCTTATCAGGAACCAAGCAGAGATTTTAATGCAGTGATCCTCAAATTATCATAAACTTACTTTTTGTTATAATTATTTTGTTCAATCTTATAACAAAGCAAACACATGCAAAGTGAAATACTGGCTGATGGGTCAAAGTACTACTCACTTTTAAAGATAGCGTAAGGTTTATTGTTTTCTGCCTTGCTCTACCCAATTTGATTTGTACATATCATTATTAAAGTGACAGAATTACTGAAGAAGCACATCATTTTTTACAGGGCCAAAACTGCAAACTGGCTGTCCTTGGATCAGTGATACATTGTCAACAGTAAACAGAAAAGCAATTCTTGCTTCCAATACACAAATCACTTAACTTTTCACTGTGATTTTCTTAAAACTTAAGGAAAACATATTTAAATATTGAGTTTTCACCTTCTGCTGGTACGGGTAGTATGAGTTTTTATTAAAACAATATACAGATTACCCAGAAAAATAATTTTTCTTTTATTATAATTATTACTTTTTCTTTAATGGCTTCTGAAGCAGCATTTTTAAGTTTGATAGTGAGTGAACTATTCTCTTCCCTCTGCCACTTTAAAATAAGTGATTCAATGAGACATTTTTTTCCTAAGGACAAACACACAGGCTTGGTGGTGAATGGTGCTGAAAGACTGTTGTTTTTGTTTAATATAGTGTTGCTTTACTTCCCTTGTACATAGTAGATATCTAGTGCCACTCAGATAAAAACATTGCTTCTCCCCAGCAAGGTTACACTTCCAGATGAGCGTTAAAAGATAGCTTTAAGCCATCCACAATTATGACCTTGACTAGGAAAATGTAAGTTAATAAGGCTTCAACAAATTATGGTCTTTTTGGTCGATTTGCCTAGTGAACTGTTAATTGTAAAACTGAAGACATTATGTTCGGCTTTCTCTATCACATCTTTTGTGTTTTAACAGTGACACTTCATTGAGTGCAATTAACAAAGCCTAGGAGATTTATTAACACACTTCTTCATGGCCAATGATCCATTCCACTTAAGACATAACACTGTAAAATGCACATTATCTCCTTTTGGCACTTACAATAATGCTTCATGAACTAGGAAGGCATATGTTAAAGCAGATAAAATAGCATTATTAGCTGACAAATCTTACAATTTATTAGACAGTTAATTTATCAGCTTAAAAGACACTTAAAACATCTGTGCGTTTAATGTCTTTTTAATGTATCCAGTAAAACTTGCATAATTGCCTGTAGTGCAATTTATTTTTAGCTATGTTGCAAAATGTCTGCATTTACTGTTTACATCGTCTTTAATTTTTCCTGCAAGGCTCATCACATCTCTGTCTGAGCCTTAACAGCCAGGGCCAATAATCAGAAAAAAAGCCTCCTTAAACAAATGGTTCCCCATGAATGAACTATGCAAAAGTGCCTACTGTTGGGACCCGGAGAGTGTTAGCATTTTATCTCCACCCCCTAGGGCAAAGGCAGAGAATCCAAATATATTTTGAAATGCACAAAAGAAATCAGGGTGCTCAAATCAGTAGGGCATATTCTGTTTCAAGTCTTCACACACGATGAGACACCAGCAGCCTTTCAGTTTGTATTTGGGGTCCATTGTGGAGCGCACTTCTAGCGCATGAAGTATCAAGAGGCAGGGAACATTAGCAAAGTTGTTTCATTTTATAATTACAATAGCAGCTCCCTACTGACCAATTGGTTTATGCCTAAGTACTAGACTATCACAGGTACACAGAGAAACACAATATGCATTTCATGGTTCTGACACATCGATTGGCTTGATTTGTTTGTTGTTCTTTAAATTAGTGGAAATTTTGTTAAAGCTTTTCTTCTCTTCATCAGATTTTTAGCAATGATGTCTAGGGGAAGTAAGGCAAAACGTCAGACAGTGCAAGTTCTGTCTAAGGAAATGCAACTGAAAATTTAATCTTTGGTCTTTAGAAGGGACTACAGGAGGCTTCTGTAAGTCAGTGCTGGCTTCTAGCTCTAAAAATTTGTTTCAGTTTGTTTTACTGAAGATTAGCCACAGCTGAGAGGTTGGGGTAGGTATAGGTTTGTTTGCACAGGAGCGCTGGTCATTGCAACTTTTCTATTTATAGAATTAAATTTATTTTGAAGTTCATAGTAAAAGTCTTTTAAGGTGCTTTCAGAACTTTTAATTACAACAGAATGGGGGGGGGGGGAGAACCTGTGTATTTGTGTGTGTGTGCATGCATGTGAGCACATAAGCACATTTAAAATAAATGGTAGAACCATACATTTGTTGGATAAAGAGACGATATTCTCCCACAGGTTGGCCAATATCTCATGTACCAGGGTTAATGTTTCCTGAGCTTTCTATCAAGTCCCCATTTATCAATACTGAGGCCAATGTGATTTAAACAAAACTATAAAAAAGAGAAATTTCATAGATTTTGCTTTTTATTTTCTAATTTGCTTTTCACTAGTATGTTTTTTTTTTTCTGGGCACTGGAAGTATCTGAATGCTAGTGAGAAATATTTTCAAAGCTTGATAAAAAGGAAAGAGCACCGGTGCCTAAAAGGAGAAGCTGTTACGCTGCAATGTGTGAATCAAACGTGCGGGACTTTCCCAAGTCTTGTGAAATGCTGCAAACATGCAAGTCTGAGTTAAATCGTTCTGCTAAAATTCTTATGCAATTGAGAAGTTGATTCAAATGAGGCTTGGAAGACTGTAGTAAGGTTATCAATGACCCTTTAGCTAGAATAATCTAGTTATTTTGCTTGACTTACACCTTTTTTTTTTCCTTTTGTGATACTGGGGATTGAATTCATGGTCTTTACACTGAGCTACGTGCCCTGTATTTCTTTTCTTTTTCTTTTCAGTTTTTATTTTATTTTGTTTTTCTTTTCCTTTTTCTTTAAAAACATGGTCTTGATAAATCACTGAGGTTGGGTTCAAATTCGTGATCTTCCTGCTTCAGCCTCCTAAAGTGCTGAGATAAGAATAGACGCCATCACCTTTGGCTTCTGCTTGGTTGGTCTTTACTACTGGACTTCTCGTTACAAAAATCGAAGTATTTTGTGTGTATATATTTAAGTCTTTATATCGTTTTTCACATTCTCACAATGGCTCAGAACCACAAATATTATCAGCAGTGTATAGATGAGTGGAAAGATGAGGTAGGAATTATGTCATAGGTCACTTATACAAATCTTAGAACTACAGTGAAAACTCACACTGGTCATTAATTCCAATTTTCCTCTTTCCATCAGTGCCGCCAGATATGATTGGCACCACAGGAGAATGCTATCTAAACTTCAGTCTGACTCAAGGTAAAACTAATACATGTATAAATATAAATATATGTATATATAATGTATAAAAATATATTATACACACCTATATGTAATTAACTATAAAAGATCTCTAGTCTCATAATATAAGGGAAATATTAGACATTAAACTCTACCTTTTCTCAAATACATATTTATTTGATTACTTTAAAAATAACAGTAATAAATTATATAACTGAAACTCTTCCCAAGAATATGCAGATATATTTAACCAGGTTTTAGTGAAGTACAAAAAAAACATGATATCTACATTAAAAATGTTTTGTACTCTAACGCACATCTGCCAATGCTAACAATAATTGGACAAAGCATGCTACCTGCTGGAAAGTAGGCTCTTATTAATAGCTTCTACCAAAGAATTTTATTATTTAGAGATATTTGGTTTCAAGCTATATAGACATAAATGTGCTGGTTCTTTGATAACTGCTTCTTAGTGACAGCATGAGTCTCATATGCATATACATGTGTATTTGCTCAAAATCAAGAAATAAAAAATACATTGAAATTAACATCAATATTTGTGTCCCATACATAAATTAAAATAGATACATTTATCTGCTTTAATTTAATTAATTAATTACAAATTCTTAATAGTACGTTCTTCACAAAGGTAATAGTTGACTAATGATAATTGCTTCATCATCTGATTAGGCTACTCTTGTGGACAATTTGGGAACTGGATCTGTCACTTAATGAGCATGCTAGAGATCATTTAGTGAAGATGCTGATATTTTAAAGGAATGTATTGGTTCACGTTATATTGCTAGCACAATCATTCAACATACTATGTAAAAAAACTGATACTCTTCAGAGTGTTTCAATTACATGCTAGAATTTCTGTGTCTCTGGTATGGAAACAAAGTAACAGATTAAAATTTCATATCAAATCAAAGGAATGTCTTTTTATTTTGAATGACATAATTTATTTTCCATGAGAAGTTAAAAAAGTAAGGCAAGTGTCAAGAATACAGTAGAGTCTCCTTACGAGATGTGTGCCACAAAAATTTCAAATACCCCCATCTTAAACTTGCACAAATCTAGAATGAGAACGTGTGCTAAGGCTTTTAGCACAGGTCTGATTTTCTAGGTCGTAAGTTTTTAGCACCAGTTTGGTCTCAAAATAAGAGTAGACTTTAGAGAAATGGCTACATTGTCTTAGTTTCTTTTTTAGGAAGTCTTTTTTACAGTTTTGGCACTAATGATTGAGCCCAGAGCCTTGAGCATGCCAGGCTAGCACTCTGCCGCTGAGCTACATCCTCAGCCCTATCTATTGGTTTCTTTAACAATAATAATAATAATAAAACAAAAACAAAAACCCGAGGTTAGTAAGGGAAGGATTTAGAGTTTTATAAATCTGTATGAAGAGAAGATGTTTACATAAGTAATTAAAGTAACCTAACTCATTTAAATGCAACTTAATTTTAAAAATGTTTTACACATAATTTACTAACTCCTGATATCACATATTATTGTGGAGTCTTTTGTTATAAATAAACATATATGTAATTATTCATATCCATATTACATAGGAACAAAATATTGTTCTTTCCAAATTGAACAAGATAATTTCGACTGGGGCTCGTATATACTAGGCGTACATTCTAAACATACTCATTGAAATTTCAATATTTCTATAAAAACTCGGAACATGTAATATGTCTATTTACTAGTTGCCTAAGTAGCTAAACATACTTTTATCAAATAATGTAGCAGTTTATTCCCATGGTATTTACCCAAGTGAGTGGAAGACACATCCAAGAAAAAAGTTTTCAAACCATGAACTATCATGGTGAAAACTTAGATGCATATAAATGAAAGAAAGCAACCTGAGAAAGGACACATTGTCTGCATACTATGTGACTCTAGCATGTGACATTGTGACATTCCGGAAGATGCAAGCCAGTGGAGACAATAGGAAGATCAGTGATTGCCAGAGGATCGTGGAAAGGATAAATGAATGGGCAGAACAATGTTTGTTTATTTTTTTTACAACAAAACTATTCTGAGTAAAAATATAAAAGTGGATAGATCTCAGTGTGTATTTTTCAAATAGAGTATTCAATGTCAAGAGTCGACCCCAATGTAGAGTATGAACTTTGGGTGATGATATTGTGTCAATATGAGTTTAACAGCTGTAGCAAAATGCACTACTCTTGTGGGTGATGTTGATGGAGAAGGAAGCCAGTCATGTGGGGGTAGGTCATGTATGGTGATATTCAGCACTTTCCTCAATATTTCTGTTAATGCAATTCTACAAACGAAATATAATTATTAAAAAAATGAGTAAACATTGTATGACTTCATTGGTGGCATCTTAGAACAAATCAAACATAGCTATTTACTCTGCATTAATTTTTCAGCCCATTGAATATTTCAATGTAGCAATAACCAACGTCATGTTTGGAGAGAAAGTCATTGTGTTCTTTTTGCCAAGAAGCTATAAAGCCTTCAGTATCTAAATTGTGCATCTATCTTCTGAGCAACATAAAGCCGCAGGCCGCATATGCCTGTGAATCGTTCTGTTGGTGGCTGTTATAAGCCAAAGGTGTCATTGCTCAAATTCCACATGTTGAACTTCTAGCGTGTTGCATTTTAAAATGTTACCTTAGATGAAACATGGGAATTCAGAGAGGTGCTTCTGTTAAAATTAGAATCTTAGGATGGACTTTCCTTTAATTTCACTGATATTCTCATGGGAAGACATTTGGAAACAAATGAAGATATCATAGGTATGGACACACACATGAAGAAATACTGATTATCTATAAGCCAAAGAGACAGGCCTGGGGGAAAAAAGTAAACTCACGGGCACCTTGCCATTGGAACTCTAGATTCTGTGATGTAACAAAATACATTCCTTTAGGTTAAACCTTTAAGTTTGCACTATATTGTTAGGAGCACTATAATTGATTAATAGAGGGTGTTTGGGGCTTTCGGGTATGCAGTGTGCAGGAACAAGAGGGTTAAAAATGCAAGAATGCAGCATTCTTACTGAAAAATAGATAATCCTACATTCTGAGGAGGGTACTCGCGTTTCAGGTGAAAAAAAATATGGCAACATTGCTAGCAAAGTATACAAAATCATGTTTCCAGAGGACAAAGTTTCTTGGTTACCTCAAATGTTTGAAAAGAGTTTCTCTCAAGACTGAACAAATGCCACTGTACCAAATCCTCAGAACCTTGGGCAGGCAGCAGAGCATTTCTGAGAGCACCCCTCTGTGGGTTGTCTTGCAAAATTTCTCATTTCCCTTTCCTGCTGATTCCCTTGTGTTGTTAGGAGAAAGGCACGTTCCATGGAAAGAAGCAGTTTCCTGAACTTTGGACTAACTGATTTACATGATGATCTAATATAGTTTCTGAAAGCCCAACAAAGTAAATATTATCATCATCTTTATACATTTGAACACAGGCGCTTGATGAAGGCGCATGATTTTATCGAAGTATTAACTGCTATTTGTTACAATGACGGTACAAATTACAATATGTCAAATACTGAAGCCTCTGTTCTTTAATAATACTGTACAGTGCCACAAAATTTTTTCTAATGTTGCAAGAATTAGCAAATAAGAGTGCGTAATTTTAGCCATGCCGGTGCCATAGGCCTGTATTCCCAGCACTCTGGGAGGCGGAAGTAGGAAGATCATAAGTTTGAATACAGCCTGACCAATTTAGCAATTTAGTGGTAACATATCTCAAAAAAAAGGCTGAGGTTATGGCTCAATGTGCAGGGGTTGGTGGGTTTAACCCCCTGTGCCTGGAAGCGAGAGACAGGCAGAGAGAGAGAGAGAAACATAATCTCTTTTACTTTAATCCGGCAGTCTTAACATTTGACCAATAAATTCAATATTGTAGTATATTTTATTCAAGCCCAGAAAGAATAGGCCTTTAAAAATTATTTTGCATTTGAGAATTGGAATAGGGGTTTAATAAGTTACCCATAATCCTTAGAGGACAGTGATGGATGATGATGCCCTTGGAAATTAATTGGAAAATGGGCAATACTTGAAGCACTTGAGGGTTTGGACCCAACATGCCTTTCGAACATTCGTGTGATTGTCAACGTTATCCTCATATAGAAATGGCCCTTTCTTTTTTCCCCTAGATTGTTGAGTAAAATGTAGTGAGTATGAAAAATTACATGATGAACATAATTTAATTTTAAACTGATAGAAGGCGACTGTTGTTGGATTACATAGCAGATGGGCTACTATTTTCCCTTCTCGACTGTACAGGTCATGCGATCAGATGATTTTAGGTGTGATTTTCATTTTCATCATTTGTAAATATGTACATCGAACATTAACAAGATCCTAGGTACCAATCTCATTCAGTACATCATTAAGAGAACCTGAAGGGCAAGCGTAGCTCCATACATGTGGCAGAAGTCATAGTGGAGTGTTCTACACTCACCCATCTGAGGAGAATGAAGAGATAGCAGTAAGCCAAAGGCTCCTGTACCCTAAACTTCTGGGAAGACATTTTCCTCTCAAAATTATTCTTTTTGTTGCTATGCACTTTCTACAGACAATTGCATCCAACCGGAGGAATTGGCGCACGTTCATGTTGCGTCTTCATCGTTTTTACACCCTCCCCGATTCTACCCCCACTTCCTTCTACATCCCCTCTCTTTGTCTAGGAAATGCAGCTCCTTGTTTCTTATCATTACTCCTGTTCGGATCTTTTGCTTAGTTTTCCTTTCAGTGTCTCATATTAGAGAGACTACGTAATATTTAAGCTTCTGCAACTGATGTATTTTGCTAAGCATCTTTTGTTTGTTTGTTTGTTTTTGGTCTCAAAGGCATTCACTTTCCTCCAAATGCCTCAAATTTATCCATATGACAGAATAGTACACCGCTGCATATATATGCCACATCTTCTTTGCCCATTCCTCTTGGTGAACATATCAGCAGATTTCAGGACTTAGAGCTATTATATGTTGTGCTGGTATAAACACGACACTCGTGTAACCCCGTTTTGATGTCTTTAACTTTTTTGGAAAGATACCCAGGAGCAGTTGAGTTGGACAGATGAAATATCTCTTTTCATATTTTTCTGAGGAATTTCCACAGTGATTTCCACAAAGCTATGCCAGTTTACACTCCCACCAGCAATGTACAAGGGCTCCTTTTCCCTCACATCGTCACCAGCACATAATATTTTTTTTGTGGTGCTGTTATCAGCCATTCCTCCTGGAGTGAAATGTAATCTCAATGTTTTAACTGGCATTTCTCTTATGGCTAAAGGTGCTGAACATTTTTTCAGGTATTTATTGTTGGCCATTTATATTTCTTCTTTTGAAATTGTCTATATTCATTTCACTGCACACTTGTATATTGGGTCTCTTATTTTGGTGCATCTAATTCTTCTCATTTCTTTATGTGATCTAGATGTTAGTCCTCGGTCCAAGAAATGAGTGGCAAAATTTCTTTCCCATTCGGTGGGTTCTCTCATCACTCTGTTGATTGTTCCTCTTACTGTGCAAAAGCTACATAATTTGATATGATCCTATTTATTGATTTTTGGTGTTATATCTCATGCAATAGGTGATCTGTGCGTTCTCCTGAGAAATTACTTGCCTATGCCTATGTCTTCAAAGGTTTTGCCAAGTTAACTTCTAGTAGCTTCTGTATTTCTGTTTTGATGTCTAGGTCTTTAATCTATTTTGATTTTACTTTGGTGCACAGTGAAATACATGAGCATAGTATCATTCTTCTGCATGTGTATAGCCAGGTTTTCTAGAACAATTTGTTAAAGAGGCTTTTTTCCCAGTATATTTTTGACCCTTTATAAAAATTTTAAAAATAAGTTTATCATCTCAGAAAATGATTGTTCCTTCAAATGATGCTTTGCCTCATGCCATATATCTGAAATTTCAGCAAAATGGAAGGTTGAGGCAGGAGGATTTCAAGTTAGAGCCCAGGCACAACAATTTAGCAACTCTAAAGATCCTGTCTCAAAACCAAAAATGAATTTAGACCAAGACATAACTCATTGTGAATACCTTGAACTGGATCGCTAGTACCTCACAGAAACACAGACATAACACATACAGACACACCGAATAGAGTCAGCAAGAATGCTGATTCTGCCCATTCAGGATCATGCATCTCTCATAAAAATAGAAACAAACATGGAACATAATTATGAAGCACAAAGTTTAAAAAGGGGGGCAAAACTCTCAAATATTGGGAGTTTGAGTTGGTTTTCCACCTTAATATCCTAGGCAAAATGCAATTTATATTAGGGCATGCTCACTTCTCCTACATTTTATTTTCTAGATGGCCAGAACACTCACGTTTCAGGTGCAGCCATATTGGAGGCTAGCTACTCTCTTCCATCTTCCAAAAATTCCCTTCAGTATTTCAAACTTGTCCGCGGACTTTTAAAACTTCCATTCTTTCATGCTTTTGTTAACACTAATTTTCAGCTGGAAAATGCTTGACACAAAAATTAAATGAGCACTTGGGCTTTCTTTGTGTAAGATTAGCTTCATAAAAACATTTGAACCTATACAGGATATTTGTTGTTATCAGCAACAAGTGAAATTCTTTTGAAAGTAGTTAAAGACACCATAAATGTAGGAAGGTTTTTTTATTACTTATTAAATCATAAAACACATATATTTAATTCATCCATGATGGTTGCTATTCCAGTTAATATAAATCGTGCATGTTAATTTTTAAATTCAGTAGCAAATATAGCATTTTTAAGCATATAGTATGTACAAAGGCCATGGACATAGATTCTATGATCTGTTTTTCTGTCTACAGCAAGTGCAGAGGACAGTAGTTTATTGCCAGTGATTTGCAAATGCCAGCCCTCATGTAGATGCCAAAAGACTTCTATCACTGTGAAAATTAATATAAAAACAAAGTAATAATTTAATACTGAGCAGAGTTTTATCTTAAGGTAATGATCACTGACATTATCTTAGTGTTGATATGATCTATTTTGAATCAAATTACAGTAGCGGCAACAAACAATTATTTGACATTTTGAAAAGTTGTGTTGGTCCAAAAATGTCTTCTTGAAGTTGAACTGGTCTGTGAAACCTCAGAATCAAACAATTACTTTTCTCCACAACTTTAGAGCAATTTATAGACTATGAGGATTCCACAGGTGGTAGAAGGTGTTAAGGATGGGTTCTGTGTGGCAAGCAGTTGACTCGAAGACTGCAGAAGAAGAAAAAGAAATCAGTCAAATATCCAAAATAATCAGTTCTCTGAACATTTGCCTTATAAATGACCTCAGCTTTCCAGTCACAAGAAGGGCCCTACAGTTTATGTTTTTTTGACGCTACTACTGAGCAGCTCTCACCCTTCTCTTGCTCCATATATTCTAAAAGTTTACACATGAGTTATTTTCACCTTGAAAAAATAATATCTCTCAATAAATAGATAAAAAGAGAATGGAAAAGGAACTGTGAAGAGAGGAAGGAAGCAGGGATCTTACTACTGTTCAAGGAGAATTGAAGGTATATTTCATTTGGTTTTAAGTAAATTGAAATATATTTTCCGTATGCTTCGGATTCAGAGTTTTTAAAATAACCTGTCATTTCTACAAAGGTTTTACTAGCCTAGTTGAATGGCTCTTGTCACTGACGAGTTGGGAGTGTGCTGGCTGATAAACCTGAGGCTGATCAGTGCGGGCTCATTCACCCCTTTCAGCAAATTCACCTTTGGGCAGCTTTCCAGCGAGCATTGCTTGGGACAGAGAAGTAGTGGGAGGAAACATGTTGAAGCTGTAGCCCACAGGGGTGGTCTGAGCCAGATGCCTGTTGTGAATGTCATGCTAGGCCCACCCACACAACTGTTTGTGTTTGGCAGCCACTCTGGGCATTTGCTTTCTTATGGGTTGGTGCCAAACACCTGCCTGCAGTCAATACATACAGCTAGGCATCAATGCAGAATAGCCAACTACCTATGGAAATGCATTTTCAGAAGTGGCAGGAAGTGTCCAACGATTATATATATATATATATATATATATATATATATATATATGCCCACATAATACCTATTGTGGGCATATATTTTATTCTTTTAACAGCATCTCCAATTCCTTCACCAGAGTACTTTCATTTCAAATTAGAATATTAGCCTTTGACTGCAAATTCTCTGTGAAAATGAGGGCACCTTTCTAGGAGAAATACATAGGACTAATTCAGCAGAAAGTAAAGAAGAAACTAGAGCAGTATTGCAGTGGGCGTCATCGTGCTCTTTGTCAAGAAGCAGCCTGGAGATCAAAATGTGACTTAGTACTATGTGATAAAAATTCAGACCAATAAAAATGGAATACTATGTGTTATAAAAATCAGATGCATTCTATCTATTAATTGTAATCCTGTAATCTAAGATGAAGCTATTTCTGTTTTCACCACCTAGTCTCAGAAAGTATTTGGATAAGAGTTACAATTCCCAAACCAATTCCTTATTCGTGTCCCCCATTGCGCTTTGCAAGTTCTTTATTGTGCAATTTATCAAGTGAAATGACCGGAGAAACCACAAAGCCGAAATGTGAATAAAAGTTCTTTTGAAAAAATAACAAAATGAAATAAAGATGAATTCTTTCTGTGAGAATATCTTTAATCCGAGTAGTTTATACTGTGCCCTTTGAAATACATATTTTCTGAACCTGTCTGTGTTTTTTAACCTGAGATCGTAGATGATAAACCTATTATTAAGCTTGCTTGCAACTAATATAAGTTTATCCCCAAGCATCAGACACCAGATGTTTTTAGTAAGAAGAAAATTAATGACCTAAATAATGAATCAATTGGGGAGTCGTGGCCATAATCCATCTGCTCTTTAAGCCAAGGCCCTGAGTCAGGCTGGCTTCTGGCTACACAGAATATTAATCAGTTGAAGAGTTAAATGGAGGACTCAAAGCTATTGTTGTAATGTGCCTCCGGGTGCCCTCAAGCCACTCCTTCTATGAGCTGGGCTTTGTACAAGGAATGAATAGCCAAACAAAAAGCAGGGGCAAGAGGAAAGCCGTATAGGATGGGTGATTCGAGTGACTGTCCCCTGTGCACCCAAGAAGAAAGCGACTAAACACAGACGGCCGGAGCCCAAGCCAAACCTCTTCTGCTTGGATAAAATCACGTTCCTTAAACACATAATTTATTTTGGTGACAGTTAAGTCGTATTTGTAGTTTCATTCCCTGTGCCATTACTGTCCCTATTAGTTTCACATTCTCGCCAAAGAAAGACACTGATATTTTACCAGGTGGTTTGATGTGTTTTTTGAGGAATCAGTTTGTATCAAATCAAGTTACTTTTAATAGATATATTGTATTGATATGTGTTTGTGTTACATGATAGTTACAGTGAACTCGGAATTGGTACATATACATATCTCAAGTGAATAATTTCATGTCACTTTGCTGTCCTTATCTTGCCTTTCTCCCATCCCAGGTCTCCTCCCCTCTCTAAGTCTAGCTGCTTCTGTTTTAGAGTCCTGCTTTTATTTTTGCCTTCTAAACTAATTATATTAGGGTTTCTCAAGAGGAAAAAAAGGGTATTTCTCAAAAGAGCATTTTGCTTCTATGTTTATTACATTTAGCACATTCAACTTGCGAAACTGGTATATATACATATGTCATTTTAATCATTTTTCCATCTGTTTGCTCTACCCACTCTTCCGTCTCATCAACGCCAGATCCCCTTCCAATCTCCAGGAAGTACACCTCTCCTGTTCCCATCACCTCCCTAAGTTTTCTTTTTTAGTTATTTATAGTTTGCATTTCTCCCATAAAGGAAATCATGTAATGTTTTACCTTCTGTGTCTGATTTTTTCACTTCTTGGAAAGATCTCAAGGTGCATCCATTCTTCAATAAATGACTGAAATTTATTTTTTATAGCAGAGTAGTACTCCATTATGTTTATATGCCTCATTTTCTTTATTCAGTCATGTATTGATGGGCCTATAGACTGCTGCCAAGATTTAGTTATTATGATTTATGCTGTTATAAACATGAAAATTCATGAATCACTGTTATAGGATGTCTTTAACTCTTTTAGGAAGATACCCAGAAGATCAGCAGCTGTGTCAAATGGAGCTTCTATTTTTAGTTTTCTAAGGAATCGCCATACTACATTCCGGAGACACAAAAATTTCAGACATTTTAAGGCTACTATATATGTGTCTCTTTGCTTTGCATTTCCATTTCTCCACATATTTGATTAGCAGGCTGCATGGGACAGCAGTGAATCGTTTAATCAATGTCTCCTACCGTGGTGATATGCAACTTCACTTTGCTTTCAAGACCTGACTCATTTCATAGACCAAAGGATCAGGGAAAGAGGCTGCGGTAGTTCTGTTTAAAGCTTCGGGTTGTGAATGTAGTGAAGGAAGACAGCTGGGTGGATGATATATAAATAAATGGAGATCGGCCAAGAGACAGACGAAAGATATAGAGGGAGTAGAATCTGACTTAGTTCAACTTAACCTTTGTATCCTCAGTGTTCTTAAAATTTGGGGGAAACATTGAGCATGAGAGTGCTAAGCATAGGGAATTTATTTTCAACTAACGAATCTTTTAATCTGCTCCTGCTTTTTCTTCTGATACCGAGGGAGAAATAACAGAGAAGAGATTAGAAAAATTCCAACCAAGAATGCTGAAGAATGTTGTATTGTCATAAAGTAAAAATTCTAAGAGACAATTTTATTTTGATAGAGCCTTTGGCCAGAATCATGGACACAAAGTCAGTGACTTGGGGCAGTACCTGGACACTATGCCACAAACATACCAAACACGAAGCATGTGTGCCAAAGGGCATGCTCACACCAGTCAGCACACACATGGGACCCCTGGGTGTGTACAAAGGGCACACTCACATCTGCGCACGCACACTTCTGTACCAATGTATGTCACCAAGGGGCACACTCACGCTCCTGTACTGACTCATGTGCTATTGCAGTGATTTCTGTCTTCATTTTTCTTTATATTTAGCACTTTGAAAACTCAGTATGTTTTCCCATGCTAATCTTTTTGTGTAAATTACATCTTTATCCCAAAATGAATGCTTGCAACTGAATATTTTATGTTGTAAGTCCTATTTTAGTTCTTCAGGTAGTCTCTGATTTTAATTTTCATATATTATTCTCAATCCCTTTGGCTTTTAACTTGAATAGTCTTTGATTTTCTTCAATTTGTGTCATGGATTTACTTTTGAGTTCTACATTATGTTGAGATCCAATCTGTCCATCATGAAAACATAAATTACTCTCCTCCAGCTTCCTCCTCTGCTCTGTAAGAGACAAATGGACGAGAAAGTAGTGCTCATCCAGATTTCTCAATAACGTGACAGCACGTGTTTAGAAATCACATTTTCTTTAAAAAATTTTCTGTAATTTGGAAAACTGTAACAATGCTGAAGGATTCAATCTAATAATTAGGGCAAAACAAAACCTGACTTTAATTGGGATTTTATTTGAAAAATAAATTTCTAAACTAAACTGGAATAGTATGGTTCAAACCTGTGCGTTTGCCCTGTTGATCAGCTATAAAATTTTATTAGCTCATTTCTGCTTTTTAAGAATAAACAGCTGAGTATGAATTTATGATAAAAATTATGCAGAAAAAGCCCCAAATACAGTAGCTCAATCTGTTTTTTATTTTTTCGGTACAAAAATCTTTGTTTTTTTCTTTTCCACAGAAATTTCTTCCTTTGAAATCTACTGTAAAGTTTTGATAAATTGAATAATCTGACACATTTATTCCTTTGAATCAATTTTAGAAAATTAAAAATATTATCTACAGAAAACAAGATAAATGCAATTATATTAGGGGGAAATCACACACAGGCCTTAAACGTGCCCATTTTCAAAGACCACCTAATTGGATGTTCCCCCTTTCACGCTCACCCTGTGTTCCAGGTACCTTGAATATGATTTCACCCATATTCTATTTGTATAACCAGTCTGAGGAGTGAAAAGAAAAAAGGGTGCTTAGACGCATGCATTAACTAGTTCAGACCTGAGGATCGCCAAGAGGGCAATAAGAAGCCCTTTTGATTTCACTCTTCCCTCTTTCCTCTTCAAAAGACTGGAGTTTCCCCCCTTACAAGACTCTTATTCTCTTTCCTCTAGGCACCGCTTCGCAGATATTCCAACCATTCCCATTGTTTCCCTGTGAGTAGGTTATTATCGCAGATCATAATGAATGTGGGTTTTCTGCGTCTGCTCCCCTCGGGGGCGTCTGACCACTTCTCCCACTTCACAGAGAATATGCATGTGTGAGAAATATGGTTCCATCCGTCCGCTGACAGGGAAGAGGGGGCACCGACAAGTGGCCAAGTGATGGCACTCAGAGTGTGACACCAGACGTTTCCTCCCTTAGCTTGCATTCTTCTGTTAAATAGCATTGGCAAGTTATATAATTCCTGGTATTAGTTTTCCGTTTTTTAATAAACTTTCCTGGTGAAACTGAAACTTAGCCTCTGCTCTGTGCATTTATGGAGGTATTGAATTTTCCTATTACTGTTATCACTGACAATATTTCCCCGGTGCTTCAAGGCTAACAACTTCAGAAGCCGTTTATTTTCAGTCCTCTCTGCAGCCTGCTAAGTTCCCCCTCTTTGATCCCATCTCATCCCACAGTGACAGCAAACACTAGATGGCCGCGGTGCTCGCGCACTGCCAGCACCATTGTGGTGCTGGTGCCTCACACCGCAGTTGCAGCCCGCTCAGCGTCTGTGCTTCCAGATTCCCTTTAATGCAACACTACACATGGCTGGAAGTTCTTTCTCAGTCACTGTGTTGATTGCATCTTTCATCTAAAAAACCTCTTTTCTTCTCCTCATAAGCCAAAATCTAAACTTCTCATGTAGTCTACATATCCTGTCCCTATAACGCTGTGCTTACCCCACGAAACTTCATCACATATGATTACTTATTACAGATGGAAAAGCATTTAGACTAGCATTTTCGGTTCCTCTTGATTGGAGACTATGTTGTCTTTAACTTTGAAGTTTGCACAGCACTTGACACAGCAATGTGCTTTTTATCAGAAATGTTCGAGATGTGTTTTTAAAGACTTGCATTTTTGTTTATTATCTAGCAGCCTCGCCGTTTTCTCAAAATTGTAAATTATACTAGTAATTTAAAAAGGTTCGGTTAGTGTAGTGTTTATATAAAGAAAATAATTACATGATAATTCTGCAATTTTCAAAAAAAAAAAAAAAAAACTCTCACCGTCCTCTCCTCAGTACTATATTGCAGAATACTCAGGAATTTCCAATAAAAAGAAGCAGAACTCTACTCAGAGTTAGTATTTTGGTATTGTATACTCTAAAGTCACCCCTTTCTAAAATTAGACAGTACTTTGAGAAGAAAAAACTCACATATCTCTCTGATGTTTCATGTGTGAGAAATTGTCTCTCTTCACAGATTTATTAGAATTTTAGTATAGTGAAAGGTTACTTCATTTGCAACTAGAAATTGAATGAATATCTTCTTGTACCTTTATGTATAAATGCATCCACTATTCATCATATCACAAATTAAATTGGATCTTCAGAAGACAAAGGGGGGACAGAAAGTTACTTTTTTGCTATTTCTAGTGTACAAAAATGTTTAAATAGAAAATATTTTTCTGCTTTAATCTCCCCAAGGGACAGAAAAAATTATCAAATTTCATATAAAAATTTGTAGTGTCAAGTTTCCCCGGGGCACTTCAAGCAGTCAGCAGCATTTGTATTTTGTTATTCTCTTTTTAAAGAGCAGACGGTAAATCATTTTTTGTGTGACTAGGCTGGTAATTCTTAGTCGATAAAAGAAACAAATTTTGTTTTTTTTTTTCAAAGATCTGTTTAGTGCTGTTGTAGCTAAGCATTTTTTTTTCTTGCCTTTGTCTTTTTGAGTAGAAATCCCACACAGCATTTGATTCTGTCAAGTATGGAGGAGCATTTCCACTCCTAAATCCAGGCACGCTTGTCAGACAACTGTTGAATGGGAAAAGGGCACAGGGCTTCGAGTTGGCTCATTCTTCTGCCTCTAGCTGCACGAACTAAAATTTCTTTCTTTTCATTGTCTCTTGTTTCAGGTACATAAGAAAACTTCTCCACATCCGAACCCCATAATAAGAAATTAGTGTCAATTTGTCTCTTTTAATAAGCACATCTTATTTGTCTTGGATTGAATTTCACATTAATATTGTATTCAAGACCATAAATAATAATTTTCTTGTAAATGAACAACAATTCAAATAAATAGTGCAGATGTATTTCAAAGGTTATTGTTTCCACAGGTAAAGAAAAGGAACACCATGGTTTATAGTACTAGCATATCTCCTACTTCTAAATTATAGGTTTGTATTCACTGAGGAAGAATTCATTATAGTTATTGACAACTGTTAAAATATATTTACTTTTTATCAAAGAATTTGAGTCACATGTATGACATATAAGGCAAGTATTTATTCAGAGCAGTAGTGTGAATCCTCATTTGCAATAGTATGTGTTGGGGGACATATGTCCTTCAAAATTCAAGGCTGTCTTTTTTCACTTGAATAATAAGGAAAATAATATTACTACAAAAGGAGACAGAGGATGAATAGAAAGAAAGGGTTTGTGTTATGCTAAATGAAAAAGGATCATTTTTCATGTAGTGACAAATTGTTGTATTAAATATTATTTTAAAGAAACATTTTCCATCTTAACATGAGATGGGCTTTGATGAGATTTTACTAAGGTATAGGCTTCATTAGTATTTTTCTTTAGTGGCTCATGTTTCCTGAAGCCTTCCTGTATTCCCTATCATGTTAATGATTAAAAAATGAGTATATCTCCTGGCAGTTACCACACCTCGATGAAATTTGTGTTAAAATGTTAGAAATTATAGCATGATTAACTTAGATTTGTAAGTAAGTAAAACCAAGAGGAACTGGGAAAATATTCTTACAACTCAGACCCTTCATGGACTGCACTGTATAAAAGAATGGGAACAAATACATATGTTTAAATACATTTTATATAAGCATATTCACGCTTGATGAGCACACATACGACTTATGAAACAAAATCCCTCCTCCCCAGATACAGGCAAACTCTCAAGCTCTTAACAACCGAATTTAGGATGTACTAGTGATTCTGCTCCCCTCACACTGAGTAATCTTGCCGGTCTATAGCTACAACCGTTAATGATATATGACCGAATTTTGAAGGCCTTTTAGACAGACAAATTCAAATTTTTCATTTCCTGATATTTTAATATATGAGGTATAGTGCTCACATTCTTATTTTCATGGAAACTTGCATACATGCTGGGGGGAAGAAGCTTTGAAGTTATCAGAAAGACTTTTTTAATTTAAATAATCTGGAGCAAAGTGGAGCTGTCTGTTAGTATTATCCAGGGTATTTAGATGCTATGTTACCCTTGAGGGTCAAACTTCAGTGTAAATAACTTTATCCAGAAGCAACTATTTGGATATGCCCCATGTCTGTCAGTGAAGCATTTGGATCCAATCTAAACACAAGCCTAAAACAGAGTAGCTGCAGCACACATGAAACTTACCAAATTTCTCTATTTCAAAAGCGCTGGTTTTGTTTTGAAATACATATATGAAAGGAGAAAAGGCAGACATTTGACATTTCAGACTCTGTGCTGTTTTTCTTTTCTTTGATCTGCTAAGTGACCAGAAATACTTAAGTGTCACTTGTCCTCATAGGTGAAAGTCAAATCATTATGTAGTAAAGTGAACTGCATAGAAGGATTCTCTGTGTGCATGTCTCTGTCTTACAAGTGTGCGTGAATGTGCGTACACACACACACACACACACACACACTTGAAATATAGACTGATTTGTCTTAGTCACATATGCCTTGTAATGATATTTAGGCGAGTGGGATGACAACTGCACTAATCTCAAAACCGGAAAATTTAACAACCTATTAATTCTTTTTACTGTTTTCACTCTGTTAAGTAATTTAGTCATCCGCACACCTCTATAAGAACCTTGTATGCGTTATTTCTGGTTCCTTATGCTCAGTCACGTTGGGCAGAGTAATTTTTAAAATAATATCACTACTGTGTCTGGAAAATTGATGAATATCTTCAAAGTAGAGCTTACAACATTTTTAAGGGCAAAAGGTCCTGATGGATGGACAATAATAATTTTTGTTTTTCACATGTACACATGTATTGATAGCTTTGCGAAAAAGATAAGTTATTTTAAAAGGAGGTACTAATTATTAAACCTTTACACTCATTTTTGTCAATCTTCCAATTTCTTTAGATAAATCATGCAATGTGATCTAAGTATAAATTGACTGAACAAGTAAGCAAAGGACTGGCTTTTCAATACTATCCTATGATTTTGTAGATATACAAATGATATACTAAGTTTATGAATTATATATATTTAGGTAAACATTTAAGTATGAAGCAGAGATAATGTCTGGAAAACTGAACATAGTGGCTGTCAACCAGCAAGCATTCCCTAAATGTTAGGGTCTCACTACTAAGTCTCTTTTCCCCCCAGCCATAAATTTAGCTTATTTTCCTCATAATTATAATTTTATTAGTATAAGTTTGTGTTGCGTTATAATTACACTCATCTTGGAAAAGCATTATACACAAATTGCATCTGAATCGTTTTTACTTCCCCTTTCCCTTCTAGCCCTCTCATCCTGCCCAGACCTCTTCTCATTTCCACAAAATCTACTTCTCCATTTTCTATCATCTTTCTTTTCTTTTATACTGTTATTATACTTTTGGTATCTCATGGAAGAGAAACTACACTATATTTAGTCTGTGTTGATTTATTTTTCCTTGACATAATGGTTCCAAGACACATGCATTATCTTAAAGTGACACAAATATATCCTTCTTTATGGCACAGTAATACTCCATTGCTTGTTAGTGTGTGTGTACCGCATATTTATAAACTCATAATTTAATATTAGCTCAATCCTCAGTTTACTCAAGGGATCAGATATGGTGGTAAAAGGAAACTCAATGCTGAGTTCAGTTGACTTACACCTAGATACTTTGTATGAATATTATCATGTTGTACATGATATTCGACTTCAAATTATATAAAATTTGACTTATCTTGACCTAGGGATTGATGTTTTTATGACTGAATTCAAAATCCTCATAAAAATGAATTATGATGATACATTTAAAATCTAGCATTCTTGGTTAGGAAAATGCACCATTTTGTGTGTGTGATCTGCATTAAACTTAAAGGAGACGGATGAGCATAGTAGAATAAAGCAAAATAACAAGTCACGTTTCTTTTACTTCTAAAGAATATTACTTTATAGAATCTATTGTAAAATTAAGAAGGCTCAGAGGACATGCAGCAGAGGAGTGACAATTTAGCTATATCACGAAACATGAGCATGATGTATAAGTTAATAACTACAATTACCTGTACAGCTAAACCCCACAGAAATAAACTTTTTATATATTAAATGCTTTTTCTAACCAGTGTGGTGTTAGATTCTTTACATGAATGACTGTAGATAATCCAAGCTTCAAAAAAAAAAACCATAATTAATAGGTGCCATAATCTCTTCCATACCTGGAATTCAGCTACAGCTATTTTTTTTTTTTATCCTCTATAGCAGGCCACCTTGTACCATCGCTGGTGAGAATCAGTATGAGAGGATCTTAGACACGCCAGCCATTTTCATCATAGTAACGATGAAAATGGTGTGAATCCCACTGAAAGAAATGTCACTGGAAGCAGTGAAGCAGCTTTGATGTCGCAAGGTTGATCACTCAGGTCAATTTTGAGCTGTCTTTAGGATAGAGCACCTGCCCTTTCTTTCCTAAAATAGTGGGTGGGGAGTAAGTTGTAAATCTAGGGGATCTGATCAGCCATTTAAAAAATTAATCCTGCTTATTTTTAAAAAGAGAGCTGTTAGCAAAATAAATCAGAACAATTCATTGCCAATTCTTACGCCTTTAATTTTTATAATATATTTTGATAAACTTCCTACAATTAAAAAAAGGATTGTAACAGAATCACATAATGCTGATTAATTTTGTATATTTTAGGAACATGTGATATACTGGACTCACTTCCGAAGAGTAAGTGGTTTACCAATGGAATTAACTGAAAAATAACTACTTATAAAGTAGTTATATCAAAGGACACCACACAACCCAAACAGGTCTTACTTTCTATAATTATTTTCTCCAAACTTAGACCACAGAACATTGTGCGTGTGTGTGTGTGTGTGTGTGTGTGTGTGTGTGTGTGTGTGTCTGTAGATTTATGGAAAATGATTTAAATTCAATTAGGTGCTATTATTCAGGCATGACAAATTCTTACATTTTTATTTCTCCATTCATATTTTGTTTACATTTATGGAAGATACGTGTGACTTCAAATAAAATCAAGCTGTAAAAGCTCTCTGGATCATTGTAGTGAGATTGGCAAAAATTAATAATGCCTTTCGAACATACAATTCACTTCTATATGATTTTTTTAACTGAGAATTGTAGCTTGACTATATTTAGTCTCAGTTGGTATTACCGGTTACAAAACTTTTGAATACCTTAGATAATGTAATATGGGTTTTTTCAAAGACTTCTCATTCCACAGTACTTAAATTTTTAAATTAAAAAAGAGTTCAACATTTACAAAATGTCCAACAGAGAAAAGACTTTTATTTTAGCCTCAAAGACAATTTTTAGTAAAGTACAGAGTTCCTTATTTGAACACCAACATTTTTAGATGTTGGCTCTATAACAATCTGTATAAGAAAAATGAAGCCTTTTAAAAATATATCAGTTTTTCTCATAAATACAGTCAACATTTATGACTTTCTTGTGGTACTTGCATTAAACTTAGGTCCCTTTCATGAGACACATAGTCATCACTTTTATTTTTATTTTTATTTTATTTTTACAATTTGAGACAGAATCCTGTTAAGTTGCTAACTTTCCTGGGAGGGCTCAAACTTTCCATCCTTTTTTCACAGCCTCTCGGAGTGTTGGGATTACATACATGCACCATCGCAACCTCAAAAATTTGTTGATCTGGAATAGAGAAATATATATATTATCCTAAATTTTCTGTATGTTTATTTAGCACAATTTATTTCTAAGAATAGAATTACTTTCTCTGAGTGTATTTCGTGTAAACTACCCATTATATCTTGTAGCAAGCTGAAAAAAAGTAAAATAAAAAAAATCATTCTAGAGTGTGTTAAATTGTAATGTTAGGCAATTTCAAAAACACAATTCTTAAATATGATTCTTGCACACCTGTAATATCATTAATGAAATTCATACTCATTTAACAAATAACATATGCCAGAGCACTTTATTTCTTTGAACTGGAAATTTAAGTGTGTTACTCACTTCAAAATGTCCATTCTGAACTTTGTTGTCAGAATCTTCAAGCTGTGAAAATTCTGTCACAACAAACATATTGACATGATTTAAATAGATGAAATAAAGTGTATTTTCTAAAATGACCCTAATAAAATCTAATAAAATCTTTGTCTCTGCACCTTTTTCACACCCCAAAACTGTGTAATGTGTTTATTTCAAATGTATCAAATATGTATGTGTGTGTGTTTGCTTCTATTGTTGCATATGTTTAATGAATAAGAAATAATAAATTTAATTCACAATACAAAAAATACTTTCCTGATATTTTCATATATATGCTTTAATTTAAAGCTACTTAGTTGGAGATTGCATATGTAAGCCATTTATACCAGGAAGCAGGAATTCTGTGCTCAATTAGCACACGAAATTCAGTAGTGCAGGCTTTTGTTGTTTTACAACTTAGTTAACATTGTGGGAGGCTAGGCTTTGGGAAGGGAAAGGAAGTGCATGGTTATGGAAAGAATATTTACTTTTAATTAAGTCATTGAAAATGTGTTTTAAATTCCAGACAGAAATCCAAAGTGAATGTAGATCCCTCACAGTAGTGGCTAACTATAATACTTAAACAACAGCTTGAAGAATCTTGACAGAATAAAGTAACATTTCACTTACTTCAAACCAGTGTCTCCACCTGTACTGCATGCTCCTTCAAGCAGCCCCATTTAGAAAAAGCAATCATATATGAAAATTTAATTAGATGGTGACTATTCGCATTACAAAAGAAATTTCAGGCTTTTTGGTCTTTTGCATCTCAATACGCAAACATCTTAACACATCGCGTATGTGCTCATTCATCTGCTTATTTACGCAGAGATGGCAAGCCCTGGACATTTAAAGGGAAACCTATGAGAGCAACTGTCTATTGAAGACTGTCAGCTGAGAAGGAAGAATAACTCTGAGAGAGCAAGGTGAATTGAGACAAAGTCATATTTGAGTCAACAATTTCACATTTTTCTCATTTTGCAACATATTTGGACAGAATCATCACAACAGGTCTGATTTTGGCTTTAACTTTTTTTTTTCGAGACAAGGTCTCACTCTGTAGCCCAAGCTGTTCCTTGACTCACTATGGAGCCCAGCTAACCTTGGGTTCACGGCAATCCTCCTGTCTCACACTCCCTGGTGCTGCGATGACCGCCATGCACCACCACTGCTCGCTTATGTGGTGCTGGAGAAACGAATTCTCTGGTAATGAGCACTTGACTTAGCGCTTACTAGGCAAGGGCTCTAACCACTGAGAAAATCCTCCAGCCCCTGTAACTTTAAAATCTTGAGATGTTAAAACTAGATGGGCTGTTTTTTTTCTTTTCATCTTGTAATTTCTTCGTATTAAAGATGAAGAAGCAAGTAGCAAATTTTAGGCTAAAAGGACTGAATGGAAGAAACTCCAACTGTGATCAGATTAGAAAATTTGAGATCAAACTGTGTTCCTCTAGAACTCTGTGAGCTTTCTTGAGCAAATCTTTTAACTTTGGTTGTCTCGGTTTTCTCTATTGGAAAACATGGAACATGGTACCTAATTATTTTGCTGTGTAGATTTAGTAATATTTCATTTGAGAAATAGGCACACAGTACTTAGTACACAGTAAGGAGTCAGCCAAGTATAGTCCCATTCTTCAGGACTCACTACAATGTGCCTTCCTATTCTGTCTGAAATCATATCACATAAATACTTATCAATATGTATACAAGTGAAACCTTAGCAAGAGCAAATTACCTTCCCAAATCTTGAAGGCAATTTTCAATTTCTTTCTAATATTCCTTGTATAATTCAGCCAGTACTTATATCAAAGAAAATATTCCTTTAAAACTAAGAAGAAAATTCCAGAAAGATAGAGACAGAGTAGGATCCCCTGTTAAGTGGCTCCTAATAGATCAAACCAAAAAGTAGAGATATAGTTTAAAAAAAAAACTATTTGCTCAATTTAGCTTAGAAAAACAGAAGCACTCCAGGAATTCAAAGGAGACCAACATGAAAGTTAGAAACTCGAGGGAGCTCTGAAGAACACATCAGTCAGGGATGCTGCTCCAGGATGCCTAGGAAGGGACATGAGCAGTAGTAAACAATTCCCAGTTGCAGATGCAAAGCAAGCATCAAAATCCAGGAACCATGGAAATAAATAGCAATTAGGCAGCATTGGTCTCCAGGAGAAACAAACCTATGGATAGTACAAAGTGCAAACGCACTGTGAGCATTGCAGTAGACCAGATCAGAAAAGACAGTTCTCAGCAGAGCCATAGTAGGAAGTGACGCAGTCTTCTGGGCCACTTTTTGGATAGAAGAAGCCAAGAAGTCACACACTAGGGACTTGGGGAAACTCTAACGCCAGCCTTCCTGAAAATGAATCAAAGCTACTTTATGATAGTAGTATTCTACTTTGTAAATATGCCACATTCTTGCTTGACTTCTTTCCTCCTCCTCCTCCTCCTCGTCCTCCTCGTCTTCCTCCTCCTCCTCCTCCTCCTCCTCCTTCTTCTTCTTCTTCTTCTTCTTCTTCTTCTTCTTCTTCTTCTTCTTCTTCTTCTTCTTCCTCTTCTTTTGTTTAGACAGTCTTACTCTGTAGCCCAGGTTGGTCCTGAACTCACTACATTGTCCAGGCTAGCTGTGGACTTGGCAATCATCCTGCCTCAGCCTCCTGAGTGCTGGGATTACAGGAGTGTGCCACCATGCCCAGCTTTATGTGGTGTGGGGGAATCGGACCAAGGGCCTTGGATTTTCTGGGCAAGCGTTTTAAACACTGGGCTTTCCCCCCAGCCCACCACATTCTTTAGCCATTGGTTTATTCATGGATATTTTGGTATAGTCCGTAATTTAGCTATTGTAGGTTGTGCTGCTGTAAATATGGGTATACATGAATCTTTGTTATATGGTGATTTTAAAGCTTTTGGAAAGATACACAGAAGACATATCACTGGGTTAAATGGAATATCTATTTGTAATTTTTGAGAAATCTGTACATTTCTTTCAATACTGGTTATACCAGTTTACACTCCCACCAGAAATGTAAAAGATATCCTTTTTTTCTGCACCCTTACCAGCTTCTATTGCTTTTTGAATTTTTGATATAAGCAATTCTCTTTGGATTAAAATGGTATTTCACTGTTGTTTTGATTTGCATTTCTCTAATGGCTAGAAATATTAAACATTTTTTCAAATAGTTGTGAACCATTTCTACTGCTTTGAGAACTTTCTATTCACTCAATCCCTCATTTTTAAACTTGTGTTTTTAATTTTGAGAAGTCTACTTTTCTTTAGTTCTTTACTTATTCTAATTATTAGTCCCTTGTCTGAGGTGTAAGTGGGAAAAATGTTCTTTTCATTCCATTGTTTCTACCTTCACTCTGTTGATGGTTTTCTTTGTTCCATTTCTCAGTGAATTTCTTCTTGTATAAAACAATGCTGTTCTTTTTGGTACTAATTTTTGTTAATAATTAGTTTTAAGAGTGTGACTTTTGGAGAGATTACATCAATTTGAGGCAATCAGGAACCACCACACCTGGATTAGGGCTTAGGAACCACACCTAGATTAGGCAATTAAGAACCAGCCTGGATTAGCGTGTGAGTGATTTGTGAGCCAGCAAATGAGGGAAGAACACCACCCTGATGTAGGAGGCCTAACTGGAAACTCAAGATGTATTAAAGGAAGAAATAAGAAGGATTGGTACAGCTTCTTCCTCTGGGAAAGCTCTCGCTTCTCAATGGTCTACGAACGCCAACTTGCTACATGCTGCAGATCTTCATCACAGATTCGCTCCACTCTGGACTTGTGCCTGTTTGCCCAGCGCCTACCTTCAGTCACAGATCTTCAGTCTTTGGTCCTCAGCATTGTTCTTTGAACAACAAAGAAACACAGCAGAGTCTCACCAGCTGTTCTCTCGCCCCGGGTGGGTGTTCTACCTCGTGGCTGAGCAGCCATCAGACCCTCCAGCTTTCACATTTGCTGGCCACCATCTTAAGTCTTTCTCTGTCCTCAGACTTGTAAGCCTTCCAAATAGATACTTTTTGCTATAATTTCTGTAAATTCTGCCTTTTGTAAGAACTCAAATTAATAAAAGAGCCTTCTGGTGGAGTTTTTTGGAGACTCTTACTTGTAGAATAATGTCATCTGCAAATAAAGACATTTAACCTTTTCCTTTCCAATATGTATTCCCTTTATCTGATTATCTTTTTTTTTTTTTTTCCTTCTTGAGGCAGGGTCTCACTCTGTAGCCAAAGTTAATTCTCAACTCGCTATGTAGCCCAGGCTGGCCCTAAGCCATAGCGATGCTCTTACGTCAGTCTTCCGAGTCCTTGGATTACAGGCGTGTACAATCAAGTTTTGTTATTTTGCTTCTTTGCTTTGGATAGGGTTTCAAGTAATATATTGAATAGGAGTGACGTGAGCGCACAACCTTGGGATCTTCCTGAGTTAAGGGGAAAGGCTTTCATTTCTTTCTCATGTAGTATGATATTGGTGGTAGGTTTGGTGTAAATGGCTTCTATCACCTTGAGATGATGTCCTTCTATACCTATTTTTCTCAGGATTTTTGTCACGAATGGATATGGGATTTTTCTCCATCTGTTGAGATAATCATGTGATTTTGTTCTTTTTGATTTAGTAGTTTATTACATTATTTGATTTATATTGATTTATATTTGTGAGACCATTCTTGCATCCCTAGGTTGAAGCCAACTTGATAATGATGTTCAACTCTTTAATGACTTCATGAATTTTGTTCATCAGTATTTTTCCCCCATTTTATTGATATGTATAAGTGCAAAATTTAAGGTTTACAATGAAGTTGAGCATTTTGTGCTCGTATGTATCTTGTCAGGGTGACAAGGACTTTCCCACTTTCCTTTTGTCCCTCCCCATACCCACCCCTTCCCCTCCCTCCCCACCCTGCCCCCCTGTTTCCCTTTGGTTTTCGTTTTAAGTTCCGTGATATAGTTGTGATCTGGGTCTCATATCAGAGAGACCATTCGATGTTTCACCTTCTGCTTCTGACTCACTTCACTAAGCATGATGGTCACCAGTATTTTATTGAGGGTTTTTGCATCTATTTTCACAAAGAAGATTGGTCTACACTTTTTTTGTTAAGTCTGTGTGTAGTTTTGCGATCAGGGTAATACTAGCTTTTAGTAAAGAGTTTGGCAACATTTCTTCTCTTTTAATTTCACGAGAATTTGAGAATTATTGATATTAGCTCTCTTCGGAAGCATTGATAAAATTCTGCTGGGAATCTATTTGGGTCTGAAATTTTCATTATTTTTTGCTCTGATTAAAAATTGTTTCCTTCTATGAATTTTGGAATTGGATTATTTTTATTTCTCTAGTACCTTGAGGTACATCATTAAATTGTTTGGAATTGCTATGTCAGTTTAATACTTGCATTCACAGCTGTGCATTTCTCTGTGACTACTGCTATCATTATATCCCATATATATTGGTACTATATGCTTCCATTGTGGCTTAACTCTAGGAAGTTTTTAATTTCTTTCCTTTTTTATTCTGTTGCTCATTGTTTGTTCATTAATATATTATTTTCATCTCCACATATTTGTATGATTTCTGTAGCTTCTTTTGCCACAGATTTCTAGTTTTATTCTGCTATAATATGAAAGTATATAACATTATTTCAATTACATTGCATTCATTTAAATATGCCTTATGACTTCTGGTATAGTCTATTTTGGAAAAAAGTTCTAAGTATTGAAGAGAAAAAGTGCATTTTGTTGATGTTGGGTAGAACACTGTAAATATCTGTTAAGTCCAATTGTTTCATGATGTAGTTTAAACCTAATAATTTTTAATATTTTGTCCAGGAAATCTGTTTATTCATAGTAGGGAGGTATTGAATTCCCCCACTATTATTGTACAGGAAATACTGTTCTTTCATGTCCAGTAGTTTTTATTTTACAAATCTGGGTATCCCAATGCTGGGTGCGTATATATTGATAACTGATGTTTTCTGTTTAAAATGTTCCCTTAATCAGTATATAATGTCCATTTTTTCTCTGTTCTGATCTGATATGACTTGAAATCTACTATGTGTCCGAGTATTTAACAGTTCCCTCTGTTTGTTTTCTGTGTATAGATGCAGGAAGAATTAATTTCTCTCATTGTACTTTTCGTAGTTTCTTTAGGGATAAAGTGCGTCCCTCACAAGTAATAAATTGTTTTTTTTTTTTTTTGTTTTTTGATGAAATCTGTAAAACTGCTTTGATAGGACAGTTTAGAGCAACAACATTGAGCATTATCATAGCGCTACATTTGCTACATCCCATCATCATGTCACCTCAGTGCTGATGATTTGTTCTTCTCTATTGTTAGATCAGTCTCTTCTTTTTGTTGTGTTCTCATCTCTGGGGCCTTTTGTGCTGTTAGTCGCCATATCTCTGCCTTTCTTTAAGTCCGTTCTGCAATATTTGTCTTGTGGACTTATTATTATTATTATTATTATTATTATTTTAGATTTTCTTTATCACGGAAAGTTTTAAGTTCATCTATTTTGAAGGATAACTTTGTTGGGTATAAGCATCTGGATTGGGACTTATTTTCTTTTCGAATTTTCCTAATTTCTCTCCATGACCACCTAGCTTTTAAGGTTTGAGTTGAGAACGCCACAAATTATTCTGAAGAGTTTTTCTTTGTAGATTACTTTCTATGTTTCTCTTGCAGCTTTTAATAAGTTTTAATATTCTCTCTATGCGTTGAGAGCCTATATTTTGACTACGATGTGTCCTGGAGAGGCTATTTTCTGCTCTGGATTATTTGGTGTTTGGTATGCCTGCAGTACTCAATGTTAATGTCTTTTTCTAGATTTGGAAAATTTTCAGCTATAATTTCATTGAAAATTCTCGTTGAGCAATTGTGCTGTTTTCCATTTTCTCTGATGTTCCCATAATTCTAAACTTGTTTCTCTTTGTGTTGTCCACGAAGTATACCATCCAGTCACTTTCTTGTCTTTTTTCCTGTTACCACTGAACATACGTATCAATTCATCAGACTTATCTTCAGAATCTATACTCTGTCCTCAGAATTCTCAAAAAGATTTTCAATGTTTTCAAATGAGTTTTATATATTCTGGAATTCAGGAATTCAGCTTGGAGTCTTTTCCATATTTCTACTTATTTATTGAAATGTTCCATCATTTCTTGTGTTGCCTTTTGTATTCTTTTATCTGTGTCTTTCATATAATTGTTAAGCTTTTTATCAATTAAAACTATTGTCTGGTTAAATAATTCCTCTTTGATCTCGCTGAGTATCTCTTGCATTTGTTAACCGTATCTTGTTTGAGCTGACTGGCCACTATGTCCTCTTGTTTTTTGGACGTCCTTTTCTGTAGATTCTGCTACTTCGGGGTCCATTGTATCAGCTATTGTGAAGTTAGGCACTTTTGTCTGAGACTTATTGCCTCATGTTGCCATAGTTTCTTGGTGCTGGGGTCTACTCAGAAGGCAGGCATTGATGGCCTTTTAGTCCAAAGCCACTTATACTTCTTACCTCTTGGGTAAACCTCTCCCAGGTGATCTGGTTCTTCTCTCACCTGGACTGAAGGGGTTTGGGGAATGACCTCTGCTTTCTGAGACCTGTTTTTCGGTCTCAGTTTCTTCAGGTAGTTCACATTCTTTTCATTCTTCTCTGTTGCGAGTACTCTTCCTTTTCCTATAACCAGAAAGAAGGTTCTCTGAATCCCCGGGAGTGTGCGACCTGCTGTTGGACGATTTCCTGGGATTGCAGAAACTGCACTTCCGCATCTCCTCTCTTGGACTACCTAAACGACCATCAGCCTGCAAATCCCACACTGTACTTGCAATTTTCTGTTCCTAAGCTCCGAAGCCTTGCAGCAGCAGAGTCCTCCCTGTTTCTACAACTAAATAGCTGGGCTTTCTGGCACACTGTGGCCAAGGCTCTTTTTGTCTGCTTCTCACTGCCACAAACTTCTCTCGCACTGATTTTATTGCTGTCCTGCCTGTAATTCTCCTAGTGCACTCACAGTTTTGTGATGCAAGGGCTGAAAATGTGGGCACACCTGCCTGCGGTGGCCTCAGGCCGCGCCTGCTTCCCCTGGTCTATGGCCTTTCCTCTATCTGGGAAGTCACACTCACCTGACTGGTGATCATTTTCACTTCTTTGCATGTCTTCAGCTCATCATTGAGATCCCTTGTTCCTGATTTCCTAAGACAAGCTGTAATTTCCTTTACTAAATCTCAGTCTTCAGTCTGTATTCATGTGGAGCCACTGATGAAGCACTCCTACACCACTGCCCCCTTGACTCCACCCCACTCTTGGTTATTATAAGTTGAACGTATATATTGAAACATTAGTGAATTCATTTATTATTTCTAACAGTGTTTTGGTGAAGTTTTTAGACTTTTTGAGTATAAGATTATGTCATTTGCAAGTAGAGATAATTTGATTTTCTGTCTGCCAATGTGTATATTTTTCTTTCCTTTTTTATCTTAGTTGCTCTAAATTTTTCTGTACTAAATAAAGTTGTGAGAGTAGACAAACTAGAATTGTTACAAATCACAGAGGAAACTCATAGCTTTTCTCTATTTATTATGTTATTGACGTGAAGATTTCATATGCAGTCTTTATTTTCTTTCTATATCTACTTTAAGGGCTTTTCTTGGGAAGGAATATTTAGTTTTATTCAATCCATCTGTATATATGCTGAGATAATCATATGATTTTTATCCTTAACTCAGTTGATGCAATGTATTACATTGGTTGATTTATGTATGCTGCACTATCTGCAACACTTGGCAACATTTTGTTGAGAATTTTGTGGATTTATGTGGATCAGAGATATGTGGTTTTAGGTATATATCAGGATAATGCAACCCTAGCAGAACAAGTTTGAAAGAATTCCCTACCTTTCATTATTTTGGGATAATTTGAGAAGTGATATTGTTTTTTATAAGTTTTATAGAATTCACCATTAAAGTCATCTGTCATATCTTTTCATTTGTCAAGGAAATTTTCATTATTGGTTGTATTTCATTAGTGGGCGCTTAACTATTTAAGGTTTCTTTGTATTCATG